>JXSR01S045714.1:143213-156858 GCA_000969725.1 Ophiothrix spiculata
AAAAATCAATAAAAAAAAGTTTGGGTCGGGCAGAAAAATAGGGTCTGTCGGTGGAGGGCAACTAAACAATTTTTTGTTTTTGGCCTTATGGAAATTCTTGGCTGTTTTGACCCAGAAAGACCTACTTTTTTTGGTGAATTTCAAACAAAGACTCCCCATTGTTTTGCACTTTGTCACGGAAAGACCCCGTTTTTTGACCCAATTTGTCTCCGAAAGAACCCTACTTCCGAGGTGCTTGGTGTCACTTCCATATGTGAGTGCCCCCTCCTCCACCCCACTGGGTTTAAATCCAGTAGAAAATGTATGTGGGGTTTTGTTAGCAGTTAGAACTATTCTAATGGATGCACTTATGTCATAGAGTGAAATTATCTCTTCTGATTGGTCAATTGAGGCTGAAACATGTCACTACATTGGGGTGAAACATTACCATGAGTTGAATGACTATGTCCAGAAAATTAATTTAATATCAGGAAGCTATTGGATCATTCCGTTATCATCCCAGAATTAAATTTCATGTCAGTTACAGAGAACAATTAAAGGGGCATTGGACAAAATTTCAAAATTGTATTTGAGTATTATTTACACTTTATATGTTAGAAAATAAAAGCCAATTACCAGATATCAGGAAAGTTTTGATCAAAACCTTCAGAAATAGTTTACAATTCTGTAAATGTATTTATTGATACTATAAATAAGAAATGTGGAGTTTGCATTAGATCTCCTGAAATGTGAAAGACCAATTTTAAAAATTCAACAATAGAGGGAAGAATTTATCGTTGTCAACAACGATAATCAAAAATAAAAGAATATCTAAATATTTTGATATATAGGGTTTGAATTTGACAATGAAACTTTGCATGCTGTCATTATTACCGCTAATACTTTGAAAGATGCAAAAATCTCAAAATGCTTGGGGAAATGTTTGGGTATGATTCTAAATTTATCAACTGCATCCAACATAATAGATCTTTGAATCTGCACATTTGAGCTCAGTGTTTATGTTTTTGGCTCCTTGACTGTCACAATGCTGTATTGATATACAATTTTTTTTATTCCGTCTTTACTGGTGGTATACAGTTCTTGTAAAGTTGCATTTACTTTTTTGAACAATTTACTTCAATTTCTGGTGTGTTTCAAAATTTTTAGACATTTTTGACTTTTAAAGTTTTGTCTTCACCCCGGGTCAAAAGTGTTTGCGCACGCTTAAATACGGGCAAAAACGTAATTAGTATATCAAACGACCAAGACTCTGAAACAGTTCATGTGTTTATAGGTGCCTAATGTATCCAATATAGATAATCTATGTTTCCTCTGATATTCAATCTTCCATAGCCATAAAAATGGCCGATTTCCTGGACCATATACAAACCACACACACTTTTTGATATGTACCTATGTAGTTTATTATTCAATGCTCGTTATCATCGTGTAGCCGTAAAGAACATTTTCAGGTTATAAGTTTTCCAACAAATGTGCAGTTATGTATTTAAACTCCCTTTTGTATGTGCAGAAGAAAGTATACAATATTTTTAGCACGACATATTTTCAAATGTTGTAAATGCAATTCTCATTAAGTTTTTTAGATCTATGTATGTAAAATATAAATCCGAAAAAATATGGCGCAAATGATGAACAGTTCTCAAGATATGGCTGGTTAAAGGTTTTGTGCGCAAACACTTTTGACCGGGAGTGTATATAGTGGTTAAAAAATAAATGACTGTTTTGTAGAAAACATAGTCACCTCTCAGATGAATGAATATCAGTATCTTTTAGTCAAACAAAAAAAACCCCACAAAAGTTTTGATAAAAGAATAAATTAATATAGTCAAACTCTGTTACACTGAAAGAATAGCTTTGTTTTATTGTTTCATTTTATTTCATTACTCTGTGGCCCACAGGCCAAGTTGCACATTATTTACACATATTGCAACATTTAAAATACATATACACAAGATAAAAAATCATTATACACATACTAAACTATTTACAAATCAATACACACAATAAGTAGATTTTGATCAACATAGCGACGTTTTTATGTCTAAACTAGCCCGTACATTCAACTGATTTGCACTCATATCCAACTCTAGTCATGCTAACATCTCACATAGGAATAACTCTTAACTCACTCACCCTTACTCACCCCTTCACCACACAGAATACTACAAAAGTCATGTGAATGCAAGAGAGTCACATCTGCAATGGCTGTCATATGTGACCGTCCATCCCAAATCAGCCGTAAATGCCACCTATTGTCATTTTCACCTTTTTAAATTTTTGCAAAGACCATGCTTTAAGGATTAAAATGAAGTCAGGTTATGGTCCATCAAAAGTTGTCAGGGAGTAAAACGAATAACTGAGATAAACTTGTCAAAGATCAGTGAGCCCTATATTTTCTGTTGATTGTCTTAAAAATATGCAGATCGTTTTCTTGAAATGAAACTTTGCTGGTATTTTGTAGTAAGCACAAGCATTGCGAATGTGTCAAAATATCAATTTCGGCAAATTACGACCTTGACATATATTTCCACCTGTAGCACAAAATGAAGTTTCTGGCATTTACGGCTCATAGGCTCATACGGGCTGGACAGTGGACAGCCACATATGTTATATTTATTTAACACTTTGTCACTGGATTGTAAATAATTGCTCCAAATCTCTCTCCCATATGTCACCTGAAGAACAATATCAAGAGCCACTGACCCAAGACTGGACATGAAAAATGGAAGCTTTTGCAGATACGACTGTCTTGCAATCACATAATGACTTGATATACTCAACTCATATCTCACATTTTTACATCCACATACATACCCCACACACTTTCACCAGGGCAATATTGCACAGAGGTACATATTAATAGAATAGCTATTAGAATGCAAAATCAAACATCAAATGTGACCATACATCACAAACATTCATTAAACTTGACCCCAGGTCAAGTTGGTTTTATTTCATATTCAAATAGAATATATTTTCAGCTTTTAAAATGATACTTGTTTCAGATTCTTATGAAACACAAAAGTGGACTTACGATTCTTCCAAGTATGACAAGTCAGGATGTGTAAAACCGAGAAATCTTGTTAGGATAATTAGAAATATGTTGGTAGGCCACATAAAAAAATATCTTGTTTCTCGTCTCCTCCCGCCTCACTTTTTGGTGCCGCATCATTTTTTTTTTTGTGTGTGTAAAAATGTGTCCAAAATTGAGCTAAATCAAGAACCAAGTTTCTCTGCTAATTTTTGATGTTTCTTACGTCGGAACTGCCATCAAACAAACATCTATATCATATTGAGCTTAAAAAGGTAGTAACTGTATGTGCAATCAACATCTACCAAGGTTAAACCTCGATTGCTTTCTCTTCCTCACCTAAAAAACCCCTCAAACCTCCCTTCTGTCTCACATTTTGAGAACCCTTTGGACGAGAAACAACTTATTCTTTTATGTGGCCTTATGTACTACCAAAATTAGATATGCAAATGAAGCAAGAACATTTTTCATCCGACCCTTCCTTGGTGGTCAAAGGTCAAAAGAAAGGTCTATGGAAAGGTCAAATTTTCAACCTTGTCCCATTTCAACGTTTGAGGTGTCAAATTGTTCGTTGCTCATCATTTCCAGCCAAAATCTTTACAAATAAAAAACATAATCGATAATCAAGGATAATCAATAATTTGAAATATGTATAGCACCCTCTGTTTTGCACAAATCTGAATTCACTGAAAATGCCAATAAATGGGCTTAAAACTAACTAAATTGCAACCAAGACTGAAATAAACTTTGAGAATAGAATACAATCTTTATTTTGCAACACATTCTAGCTAATTGTTAAACTTTTTCAACTTCTTGTGAATTTTGATATTTTTTGTAAAAAAATGTAAATGTGTGCTTCAAACAACAGTGTGTGAACACCAGTGTTCCCGCTAAGGATTTGGACTGCGCCAATGTGCGACATAAAAGAAAAATACATTTTGCAATTGCCGATTTCGGAAAATGAGAGTAATTTTGAATGTAATTTGAATAAAACTGAAATAAGTGAACGTTGTGTATAACCAAAACCCTATTTTTGACTTTTTGTTTTGGGTACCCCTTGCGCCAATATTTTGAGCTTTTGCGCCAATTTCGCGACATACGGCCTTAGCGGGAACACTGGTGAACGCTGTGGTGTTGCCATGGCAAGCATTGATGTCAGTTACCAATGCAACCATATTCTGTAATTAAACCTAGCATTACCATAAATTACGCATGTAATAAACAGTTACAATACCTGTAGTTATTTCAGTTAATTAAGACATGTGGTAGCATTCATGTTTGGTTACATTATCTTAGTTGAACATAAAATACAAATGTGTGGGTACAATAAAATGAGCAGAAAGATATGGTTCTCAGGTGGCTTAGCACAGGAAGAATTCCTCTATTTATTTTTCTGACTTTTTGAAATATTGTGTTTTTTATGTGTGCTGTTCACTTTTCTTTTTTTGGTTTTTGAGTAAAATCCATTTCAAAAACGGTATGTTTTACTAAATACATATTGCCTTTGACTTGTATGGTAAAATCATAAAAATCAAGATATAGCACATGTATTTAAAAAATGCCTCTATTTATTTTAAACCTATCAAGTTGAGTTTGCCACATACTTGAATTCTTCTTATTCTCAGCTATTAAAGGGTTTGTGCAAAATAGTCTTATGTATGTTAACCTCACCAATTTGTTTTCCAATTTTGAAATGGGGTGATAATTTTTTGAAATATAAATGTCAGAAAATTGCACTATTCTTTACCTTAGCTGTCTTATATATATATTTGGTCAAAATCCTTGGTTTCTTTAGAAATGTTAGATATCTACTTATATTTGGTCATCATTCTTCTCTTATTTTTTTGGACAATGTAAACAAAAATCCAGAGATTGGGTTACATTCACAAACAATTGGCCCTGTACTCTGGATTTTTGTTTACATTGTCCAATAAATGATTGTTTGGCCTATACTTAAATTTGGTCATCCTCCTTCTCTTATTTCGTTGGACAATGTAAACAAAAATCCAGAGATGGGGTTACATTCACAAACAATGGGCCTTGTACTCTGGATTTTTGTTTACATCGTCCAATAGATTATTTATATTTGGTCATCGTCCTTTTCTTCATTTCGTTGACTTTGGCTTATCAGTGACACACTGGTTTTTGTCCCATGATCCGGTCTTAATCTTGTCAAAGCTTGGACTTCCACATTTTCTAGGGCTTCCTTCCCATATGTGGCCTTTAAATGATTGGCAATGACAGTTGCTAGAGTATACAGATACGGATTGATGGCACTGTTTATGGGTAACACAATAGTCACCATCCACGCAAAGACGCGAGGACTGACTTCAGTTAAATCTAACTGCACCAGGATGCCTATGATTATGATAGGACACCATGTGCAGAAATCAGTCGCTACTATTGCGGACACGCGTAGCGTCAGCTGGACCTGCCGCTTCATGTCACGTTGGTTACGCTTCAATGACTGCCGCACTGTCCTGATGATTTCCATATAGCACACAAATACGATTAAAAAGCAAAACATATTGACACCAAGAAAGATTGCTGTTGAAAAATACATAGTTGGCAATGATTCTTCTTTATAAAGAGTTGATAAATTTTGATTGTATTCGTTAAGGGTACTGTCAAAATTATTTCCTGCTACTTCTGTGGTTTGCTTACCATATATTGTATTTCGTGCCAAAGGTAAACCGATACATACATGAGAGTTATCGTAAAAATCTGGGTTATGACCAGAAAGGACCGAAGGCACGACACCAAGCGTAAATGCAATAATCCATGTTGTCCACACTACTAACCAGATTTTGGTTGTGTGATAACGTGATGCTGGCGACGGATATCGTATACATAGAAACCGATCTATGCTAATCAACGTAATGAAAAATACCGATGCTTCACTGGATGTGATAGCCAAGGTCCCTGCGAGCTTACACAGACCACTTCTACGCCATTGCTGCGACCACATTGGAAAATACTCGCCATAATGAACGTCGACCGTTGTGATGATCAGCATGTAAATGCCCATCAGTAAATCTGATAATGCTAGGTTTCTCAGGAGCAAAGACTGAATTTGATTTTCTTGTTCCTTAGCCAACTTTCTCCAACAAATCACAAAAATGTTTCCAAGCAGAGCTGCCAAACCAATGATCCAGGTGAAACAGACGAGTGCAACTTCCGCCAACAGTCGTCCGCAAGGCAGATACGGAGTTTCCGTCTGGATTTCCGGTCTACAAACATCATCCTCAAGTTTGTCCACATAGCACTCACATATCTCGGGTTGGTCCACCAGCAACAAGGACAACGATTCTTCAAGTCCTGTGAAAGATTTTCTCACTATGTAATGTAAGCCATTATCTCGAAGGTACAGTGAACGCAGGTCGTCAAGAAATTGAAAATCAGGAAGTTTTTCCAGTTTGTTATGTGTTAAATTTAAAAAGTTGAGTGTGGATAAATCTTTGAACACATTCCACGGGAGATATGTCAAGAGATTGCCTCCGAGATCTAGATGGACAAGTTGATGGAGTCCATCAAACACATCCTCAGGGAGAGTTGTCAGCTGATTATCTTGGATGTTCAGATACACGAGTTGAGTCAAGTTATCAAATGCTCCACTTTCAATGGCACCTATAGTATTGGAAATGAGTTTCAAACTAGCCATACTCCAGGCTCCGTGGAAAACATTTCTTCTTAAAACTTTCAAATTGTTTGACTGAAGAAACAAACCTAATACTCCACTGAGACCATAAAATGCACCAGCAGGGATGTCAGTTAGAACATTATTTGTGAGGTTGATATAGACAGGTAAGAATGGACCAACATTGCTGAATGCACCAACATCCAAACTGGCTAGATTCTGGCCACTGATATCCAGATATACTATTCCAGACATATCAGGAAAGATTAGCAAGCTGGTGTGTACCATTTCATCGTCCCCGTCAATGCATTTGGACTGCACAGCTTTATCTTGTAATCGATGCGAGCAAGACGATGAATAGTCAGTAGATAATTTACATCTCAGGTGCCTGTGTGAAAATTCTGGGTTGGTGTCCCGTGTGCATTTAATGACACGGCTGTATTGTTGTAACTGGGAGCAAGTTGTGGTTATATCTGCGCACCTGTTTGATCCAATCTCATTAGTCTCCTGCACAGGTTCCTGGATTTTAAGAGACACTGTTCCTTTGAAATGAAGCTTCCATGTTTTACTTACTGATACTGTACAAGAGTCTAATCTTCCTGCTTGCAAAGCAAAATATCTACTAGTCTCTGCGCAGGCATTGTCTCCTCTGTCAATGTATAAATAGTTAGTGCCGCTAAGCGAGCCAATTTGAATTTGTAGCAGAGATGTGTCCTTTTGAGAGGATTTGATGCTAAGGGAACACTCTTGAGGGGGTGAGGGGTTTGATTCCTCTTCATTTGTTGAAATGAGCATTGAACCATCAGGATTGGGAGTAATTTTTGCCCCGCAGTCTACGCTACTTATGGGTAAGATTTGTATCAGTGGCTCCACCATGTTCCCAATTTGGTAAAAGAGACAGACCAGGAAAAAGGTGATTGATGACGTCTCCATGGCTTGATCGCTGTTCGAACTGTTAAAGAAAACAAATGCAAACAGATTTGGGTTAGTTTGTTTGATATTAGGGATGACACAGCTTGGTATTTACATATGCATGTGCAAATTGGAATTCAGCTTGGAGAAAAGTGTAGCTGATGATAATGGATGGTGTTGTTTCACATTTAGCACCAGGAAGAGATTGTCTTATTCCAATCTTGAGCCACCTGTCAGTGATGTACGAGGGGGTATCAAAAAGTTTTAAAGATCAACAACAACAAAAAACAGCCAGGAAAATCATGTTATTATGTGACTATTATACATAGCCACTGTGCAAAGTAACACATTTCTCCCACTTTGAACTTATTGCCCACAAATAGATATTGTAGAGGACCTCTTATAGTCAAAAAATTCATGTTGTATTTCCCTAAAAGCCAATATTTTCAGGTCAGCCATGGTTTTATGACATCATTTGTTGACCAATTTCCATAATTTTGGTAATGGAAAGAGGAGATCATAACCTATGCCATGGTATAAAACATTTAAACTTTGGGCATGTCATCATAGATCAACTGGGCTGTAACCCTTCACGTGCAGGGATTTAATCAAGCCATGAATCTCATATTCCTCCACACAGTTTATTTGGTTAGCGGGATAGGTGGCTGACATCCATCGCTACCTGTACAGAAAATATAAATGCCATTATATTAAGACTATTTGTGCACCTTTTTGAACATACGGAAGAGTGGCCATCCTGACAAAATTTCATTGATATAGATTTTTCTCTTCCGGGTGATCTCTAAAACTTTTCGATACTCCCTCGTATTAATGGTTACATGAGCTCATTGAAAACAACAAGCTAAGAAGCAATTCTCTCTTGACAAATGAGTTCATTGTGTTAATAATAATACAAGGTTATTCACATTGTACAGTTGTTTTTATCACAACATGATAATCAATCAGCTTTGTTTTTGCATTTCAAATTCTTGTGATGGAAAGTTTGTAATAGTGTGAACCACCACAAGCAACTGCGCCGTTTCAAATGTCTGATGCCTATCAGCAAATCTGCTTTCAAGTCCGTGTGGCCTTACTGGTGGAATTACATTGCTCGTTTCTCAGTTAGAGTGATTGTGTTTATATCCGTTTTACTTCTCCACTAGTTGAACCGTGAGCAACAAAGATTGGGTTTCAAGGAGCATATATGTTGTAAATTTTTTGATATACAGGGTGGAACAATAAAAGCGTTATTGAAGTTTTAGGTCCTGTAACTTGAAATATTCAAATACTCATAAACTCGTATCTTGTCAGTACATGATGAAAATTTCATTTGAAACAAAGCTTGCATTGCCCGCCCACAGACATTTGCACTAAAAAGGTGAAAATTTACCTTATGATGGACAAATCTCACAAATCCACCCAATCATGCATGAAGCAAACTCACAAACCAATATTCATTGACAACATAATTAATGCCATTATCACAGATTCACATATGTGACAGCCCATCCCAAACCAGCCGTATATGCGTCCTTTTGTCATTTCCACTTTTTTGAATATTTGCAAAGACCATGCTATAAAGAATAAAGTGACACCTTAATTGATTTTACTTGATTTCTAGAAGACAAGTTTTGGTCCATCAAAGGTTGTCAGGGAGTAAAATGTATATCTGAGATAAACATGTTCAAAGATCAGTAAGCCTTATATTTTTAGCTGATTGTCCTCAAAATGTACAGATATATAACATATTTCTGATCATTTTCTTAAAATGAAATTTTGCTCATGTATTGAAGTAAGAACAAGCATTATGAATTTGTCAAAAAATCAACTTCGGCAAAATACGATCTTGGCACACATTTTCACCTGTACCCGATTTTGTGCTACTTTAACGGCTCGATTTAAATAGACAGTCACATATAACCCACCTTCAGCTTGTACTTTAAAAAAAATACTTATTTTGTAATTCATATGTGACCCGTCATATCGAAAAGGCCCCATAATGATAATTGATTTTTGGGTCTCATCTGAAAGGTCATATTTTAAAGGTTACAGGAAAAGAAAATATAAGTAGCTTCATATACAGTCGTTATAACAAAACAAAGTGGAAAACACCAATGTAAAATTGTAATGAAGCACAAATAGTCAACGATACTCAAAACAACTTTCAAATATAGCGCTTTTTTATGACCTCGGAAAACAATCAATCTGAACTGCCCTACTATGATGCTTACATACTTCGATAGCTTTGTCTCGACGTCGCGTCATGCTTTGTTTCATCTGGTGTTTTGATATTGTACATTGAACAGAAAGCACAAAGCGACAACTAGTATGAATGCAAGGTCGGATGACGTCGGTAAGGGTTCAGAGATTTTCGAGATCCACGGATATTAAACAATACATATAATAGTTTACTGGGTGTATATTCCAGGGTCTTATGAAACTCTTCGTACACTAACAAGCGTAATCTCACTCAGACAGTTCAAAGAGATTGTTTTTGAGGTCGTCAAATACAGGATTGCGAGGCGGTATATTTGAAAGCTTGTATGAGCATCGTGCATAATCGGAATTTTATGTTGTTGTTTTTCACTCAGTTTTGTTATAACAAATTCATAAAAGCTACTTGATAGTCTCTTTTCATGTAACCTTTAAGCTTTAAAATGACACCTTGCTTTTGGTTATTGGATGTTCGATTGCAAAGTTACATCCAAATTGGAAAAAGGCATTGAGCAGAATTCAGGAAACTATAGTTCTGAGAAAATCAAGTTTAAAGTTTCTGTACTGGTAAAGCTTGAATGGAGAAAGGATTTTTATCTCAGTTTTTAAAACATTCGTCTTATGTTCTGGATGTTGGAACCTGATTAATATGAAAGAATACACTTCAAAGGTAACGTTTCTGATGAAATTAGAAATTCGACCTTGGATGTTTGACTGTGTTCAGCTTCAATGGCCCTTATCTTATAATTCACTATGCCAACCTTTAGGTACCTTTCGCATATGACATCCAAAAATTGAATTACAGTTCTTCAAAGCATGACATGTACAAGAAAACCTAAAACTGCAAAAATGTATGTTGAAATATTGTGCACATTTCTTATGTGACTACATCAAGAAAATAATTGTTTTCAGACATTTTGGAGTTTGAAGGCTAATATTTTGCTAGGAGTTCGAAACAGGTATGGTCATTTCAATTCTACAAGAATCACAATTTTGTCAAAATATGAATTATGAGTGTTATTCGTACTGTAGGTCAAAATGAAAAATGCAGACTTTACTAGCAGTTCGTGATGGATATAGTCACATTCACATACTAAGGTTTATGGATGAGACTAAGAAAATGACATTTTTTTTTAATTTTCCCATTACACGCATTGCTGGCCTTTTATCTTTTCATGGAATATAGGCAGCATTCTCTAGATATGGTTGAAACTTGTGTTCATTGCTGCTTACAATATTAATGTATCAACTTTCAATTTAAGTTGAAATGCAACTGGACAGGTGTCAAAGAGAAGAACATAATTTCCATTTACAGATAAATGTTGCTGTGCTACTCTTTCCATTTTAGTTACAATTTTATCTGCAGTTTCATTTCACGTCAGTAGTTCTGAGTAATATTTTATCCCATGCAGAATAAAAATTTTACTACTATTTTTATCAACAAGGATTAAATTCTTAATGCTTCAGGTGTTGTTAAATCTTGATTTATTTTTAGTGCAACCTTTACACAATATCCATGCCCCAGGTCCTTAAACTGGAGTCGGGTGTCAGAAGTTATTACGATGATCACAATCCGGATATGACTTTAACACCAAAGACAATCCACCGTAAGGTAAACAGAATCGCACTCAAACATCAGACACTTGATTACTCTTGGCCATAAGGTGCTATCTGTGTGTTTGACGTCGATGAGGATAACGCCATATATTTGCTATGTGTCACTCATGATGTGTTTATGGCGTCATAACAGATGACTGATATTGAGTTGTCACTTTTGATATGAATTTTAACAGATATATTTGTAACTGTATGACTGACTACATATGTGACTGTTCATCTCAAACCAGATGTAAACGAAACATGTTGTCATTTTCCCTTTTTTTCGATATTTGCACCATTAGACCATGTTATAAGGATTGAAATTACACCTCATTGAACTTCACTCAGGTTTCCAGAAATCAATTTACTCAGAAACGAAATTATGGTCCAGTTAAGGTTGTCAGGGAGTAAAATGTGAAATTGAGATAAACATGTTAGATAGACCAGATAGGGCCAAATTATATTTTTTTTGAGCTACCAAATATTTTATGTAACAAGTCTTTATTATCTTATTATCTAGTAATATAATTCCAATGCATCTTCTAATCAATAACGGATAATTGGTGTTCAAATCACCAAACATTTTCACCAAATTTGTTTGATGAAAATGTTTGGTGATTTATAGCACCAATTATCCGTTATTAATTAGTAGATGCATTGAAATTATATTACTAGATTATAAGATAACAAAGACTTGTTACACAAAATATTTGGTAGCTCAAAAAGGACAATAATTTGGGCTAAGCCCTATAGTTTCTATTGATTGTCCCTAGAACATACATATAATTATGTTACATATTTCCTGTGATTTTCTTGAAATGAGACTTTGCCGGTGTTTTGAAGTCAGCATAAGGATTGAGAATCTGTCGAAAAATCAATTTTGGAAAATTCCGACCTTGACATGTATTTTCACCTTTAGCACACAATGAAGTTTGTTGTATATACGGCTGTATAGGGGTGAACAAACATACACGTATTCAACAGAGAATCGTATGTCATATGCAACTGATATACAAGTATTGATGGATGGTCATTATTTAAATTTCCTTGTGTCTTGGTGTTACAAGTCATTTATAACCTGCGTATTAGTGCAACCCAATCTAATCAGATTATTTCTAGTTTTTTCACAAACAACTGTGCAGTCATTATCAGGTAACTTCTGATAAAACTGTGTTGAAATGCTCTGCTCGCGATAACAGCACATATGCTTTAAAGTAACAATACGCGCACGCAGTGATATCAGTGAGGCAGCATTTGACTAAACGCAACGTGGGAGCAGTGCCTGGACTGATCGATATTTTTAGCAAATAGCAAAGTAACCAACTGATTGAAACTATGATTTTTACCGAAAAAATGATTGTCAAAATTAGTAAGATTTTAAATTACAGTTATTTACTGACAATAATAAGTATGTACCAACTTTTATTTTAATTCAGTCATTGTTTTAAATCGTCAATGTTTCTTTTTGTGCCTCGGTACTTTGCTGATGGAGCATAGCTCTCGGCCCAGAGCAAACACCTGCGATTTTAATTCATACACTCAGCTAGCCAATCAGAACACAAGAATGCAAAGTATGTGGAGTGCAGTGGAAACTCACTATACATTGCGCTTGTTGCGTTCCAGTTTGCGTGGCGGGCATTTAGTGCGTATGAATGTTTCATTGTTTTTGTCGCATGATGATTTATTTACTGTAGAAAAGTTTTGGAGTTTGATGATCATGGCCTTATTTCTTTTCGCAAAAGATACAGTATTGTTTTTCTGTGGTGTATGAATTAGATTAATAAATTTACATTCCATCTTAATGATGCAGGTTTTCTTTTAAAAAAACGATGCTATTTGTGAGATGCAGATTTTTTTTTTCAGTTCCATATTTGTAACAATATTTCTCAACATCTATTAAAAATTGTTGGAAGTTTTTCCAAGTAAAAATTGATGATACTATTTTTAAGTTTTTGTGTTGCAAATGGTTACAGATGCAGAGACATTAGTGTCAATTGCATTCCAATATTTCCACATCTATAGTAGATTTTCTTATCGTTTTACTTATGTCAAAACATTTGCTTTATGTATAAGTTGGGAAAAGAAACCCACGCATTCACTATGCGTACTGAGAACTATTCTTAAAATTAAAGAAATATTATGAAATATGCATGAATATATTTCAAACATGTTTCTGCAATGTAATTTTGAAGATTAAAAAAAAAAGCTGTTATGTCATGTAAAATATAGGAAATGAATGCAAGTGTTGTGCA
>JXSR01S045725.1:42779-53739 GCA_000969725.1 Ophiothrix spiculata
AGAAATGCATCTTTTATTTTCATATTCAATTTTAGAAGCATGACTTTGGATATCATATGCTGCTCACATACAGTGAACGCTGTTGTAAAAAGAATTGGGAATATAGGCCTATAATTTTAAAAAATAGACCATTACAAGTTTCAAAACTAAAACCAAATTAATAAAATGCACATAAAAATGTAGAAAAGTCTTTATTTTTCAATACAGTTTTTTGATTTCTCTTATGATGAAATAATGAAACCATTTGAAAATGTCGAGAAAAATACCTGATTAAAATTCTAAGTGTTACATAATTTACAGTGTAATTTAATCATATTTTCAAGTGCCATGTTCTTTCCCAGACAAATTTAAGATTTAATTAAATGAAATTCCCAGTCGAAATGACAAGTTTGCCTTATCTATGGAATTGAATTTTAGCTAAGAAATCAATCATGTGAATGACATAGTATGGGCTCATCATTTTGCAATCAATATCTGGCGCATGCTTGGATATTACATTCATTGACGGTATCGTGTGCGTGTATGGAAGGATAATGTAATCCAATTAAGACTGGCATAATCAGTTTTACGTCAATATTTGATGCTAAATTAATTTGAGGTGTGTGTTTGTGGAACTTCAAAAAAATCCCTTCAGAATTATAGCTCATGAATAGTCTACCTATTAAAATCTTCCTCAAATAGCTGCATAAATGCCAAAAAATTAATTGTATACTTCTTTGAAACTTTGTGGTTCTGTGGATATCAAAAAGAATTGATTTTGTTCACACAGTAGTCAACAACATGAGTATATTGTCAATAATTTTGTCGAGAGACTGGTTTTAAAATTTCATTTCAACATGAATGTACGCATTCAAAAATAGCAACAACACCACCACCCTCCACCACCACCAACCTACACCAACATCACCACCAAAAACGAACAAACAAACAAACATCCACAAGTATATTGTCAATAATTTTGTCGAGAGACTGGTTTTAAAATTTCATTTCAATATGAATGTACGCATTCAAAAATAGCAACAACACCACCACCCACCACCGCTGCCACCTCTACCACTACCACCACCACCACCACCACCACCAACAACAACAACCTACACCAACACCACCACAAAAAACAAACAAACAAACATCCACAACCAAAAGTAACTTTTAAAGATCTGCTTTAGTCTACTCAATCCTGTGTCCTCATTATTTGAATTTTTTTATCTTGTTTGGAGCTGGCGTTTTTTTAAACAGGTTTACATGTGTACATATGTGATACATTTTCTATAAGAAATCACCCTTAACAACCTACATTTTTATTGAGTTATAATATAAGTGATGTTCAGTGATCCTAGGTACTCCTTCAATAATATCTATCAATCATCATATTGACAAATGAAAACATTTACATTGAAAGATGGCAAACATGTAGACATTTAAAAAGATCTTCAAAGTTTTGGTGAAAGAAATTTTTAAAAACAAAAATTTGGGCCCAATCAGAGCTTTTTACTATTATGCAAGCTTCTCGAATATTTGATATGGTATATGCTTACCAAAGTTTAACAAGATGTCCTATTTGTAACTTAATAATGCTAATTCTAAATAACCATGGTAACCAAAAAGTAGGCTACACCCTTTTGTTTGTTTAGCATTACTTGACATTTGAAAATATACCACTATCCATTTTACTTTTTTTACCCATTGATAATTAATTTTTGTTATTTCCTTTTCCATGCTTAAACATGTACATTGGTTGCTAAACAATATTAGAAATTTAGGAAAGTTTCAAATGAATAAATCATAAATTTTGCCTGCAAAAGGTCTCATTAATTTTCAATACATTATATAAATTCATAATGCGATCTATTTCGTTAGCTATAGAAACCAAAGTTCAGAGATAAACCGTTCTTAATGAATGCATGATACTGAACTCGGTAATAAGTCATGAGAGAGCTGCTCTTCAATATAAGTAGGGCATGCTATAATGCAGGCTGATATTGTTGTTATAGCCCCAAGCTTTATACATTATCAGTCAAAACGCTCATCATCAAATCACCTAATAATATTAATGATGTTTCTGGGCTGCCAAATTCGGTTGTGCATTGGAATTTGAGAATAATGAATTTTGTCTCTTTAATCTGCCGGTTTCTATTATGAAACTGAAATATGACCTTATTAGCAGCGATGGTTTGAATGAACTTGTGAATCGGTTATTATTTATTCATCAGATTGATCTTGATGTTGATTTAAATGAGAAATTTGTTGTGGGATTAACCATTTCACTTCTAAGGAAGATTCCATAGTAGTGTCAGCAATGGGTACTGGATTGGTAAACAGTACTGATATAAACAGTAGAGGCTCTTGATTTTTAGGGAAATTTCAAAAAATAAAGATATAATTAATTTGTCAAATTTGACAAAACTTTGAGCAAAAAAAAAAGTATTTGTTGCCCCTCCCCCGAAAAGAAAATGCACTTAATGTTTTGATTTGTTTGAAAAATAAACCATCTTGAAGTGATGTGTGCAGCATTTTCCATCAAATCCCTATATTTAAAGTCTGTAAGCAAAAACAAAGAAATTCTAGTCAAAATTATGCCTCAACTCCAATAATTGTTAGTGTTTCTACACCTTAAAGGTTAAATTGCGTATCTCTTAAGAGGATTCTGTAATTAACTGGTCAGCATCAGCATGTACATCACAACTTCAGAGTGCCAATTTATGGATGTGGTCATTATACTGGCAAGGTGATTAGATTGATGAGTGGAAAAGAGAGGAAAAGGGAAGCGGACGCCGGAAATGCACGTCAAGAGATTTTATTTGCGGAAATAAACGTATTCATTTATATATAGATACATATGCTGCTTTGACTGCTTTGTAGATGTCAGTAAATATAACATGTTGATGATCTGTGTTTTTTAATTTTTGTAGCTCTGTTTCATTTATAAGATGATATTGATAAATGTAAAGAAATTATAAATGTATTTTAGTTTACATTTGGAATTTTTATTAACAGGATAGTTTCTAGAATTTGTCTGTTATATCAGCAAGCCCGTGCAGGACGAGATAGGTGCTCTCTGTGTGGGTGGGAAGAGTTATGAAAATTGTACTGCTACAAATTTACAGCGCTATGTAATCGTTGTAATAGGCGGAACCAAAGTCACAAGCAGATTCCTGACCATTTGACATTATACATGTAGTGTGCTCGGTCAAGATGCTGGCGGATACTTGGGTTTCAAATCCAGCTTGAAACTAGAGATTGAAAATCCATGAAAACAGAGTTCAAATGTGTTTTTGCTCATTTTGTAACAGCCTTTAAGTAAGTACATTGTATGACTGGAAGATGGTTAGTACATATGAATTCATAAGTTAGCATGATTCAACTTGTGTTTCTCTCTCTTGTAAACAAGAAATCATAAAGGATATTTGATTGTCATTAGAAAACATGGATTCTGTTCTGATAGTTACTGCTTGGGATTGAGCTAAGTTTAAAATATGGTAAAATTACCTATAAATTTAGTTCATGATTCTGAACAGTTGATCGTTTTAAATGAAACACATACATGTTTTGAATATATGGAGATATCAAAAGGCTTGTTAAAGACTAACTAACTTAAAATTTAGAGATTAAAAATGTGTTGTTCTAGTTTTCAAATCCTAGGATAATATAAAACTTGGCATACAATGATGCTTGCTGGAAAGTTTAACTATTACGATAACAAACCATATAGCAAACACTAACATATATTCAAGCTATTCACAGCGATTACATAACTACTAATTATGCCAGGAAATTGTTATGTTTTAACAGACGTACTAATCATGCTAATAACCAATTACAACCGTGAAACTGTTGTTTGGATTTCATTAAGGGCGACAGATGTTGTTTTTACGTAAATTAAGGTTTTCTTTGCAATTATCATAATGAATCTGCAAGTTTTTATAATTTATTTTAAAGGAGCTTCGATTGCTTCAATAATAAAAATAGGTTTTGTTTTCATGTTTTTTGTGGAATTGGACATCTGACATGTTTTAAGAATTTAATTGAAAACAAATGTCTTGGTTCTGTAAATTAGTCTACTCAGCTAGAATTGGCAGATTAAACAATATTTTTCCTTAAAATCGAAATGGTTGGACTGGACTGTTTCAACTGAAATTTGAAACTGATACTTCTATTTTAGTGGTGATCTATCATGAATCTATAAACTATATTTTAGAAAAAATCGGACCATGAGCCTCTAATCATATTTTCTTTGAAACCATATAGCTTCAATTAAAAATCTAAAAATTCAAAATTTAAATTTGTTGCCATGACAACAGTCATTTGATTCCATTAATTGTCGGATGACCTGGATTCTATGAATACATTTTGGTTATTTTTATATTTTGCAATTTCCGTCATTAAGTTTTAGGAAAAAATTGTGTGAATTGGCTAAATATAAATTCAATCATTTTACCTACATGCCTAGCCAGTGTAGATTAGTCAAATTTGTTGCCCAAGGCATGCTGAAAGCATGTTTTTCACCGAAATTTGGATGCTGTTGATATAACACACCCATCTCTATTTGGCTATTCCAGATAAAAAACAACCACCCATGATGCTATCAGTATACCTTACATGGCATTCTGCTACAAGAAGCTAGAATTTTATGTTTGCATCTTTTTCTAACATATTTTGTTGTATTTCTGACAAAAACTCAAAACACGCAATCATCCTGTGAACTATAGAATGGTAGCCATCCAAAGAAGTGTGGATTTTGTTGAAAACTCTGTTCTTTCATGACTCTTTTCAGAAGGGGTAGTTGTTTTCTCTTTGGAATAGCCCATCTCAAGATCAATGAATCATGATCCCCGCCATCGCTATGATAATTTGGTCCAAATCTCAAGGTATATCTGAAGTGTTTGCAGAGTGTCAGGTCTCCACTCTCCAATCCAGAGTGCTAAAGAATTTCTACATGCAGGCTGAATAAATGGGATGAAACAGAATATCTAAACGTAAATCAGAACTGAGTCCCTGGAGAATGGGAATGTGTACACAGATTTTGTGACTGTTATTACTGTCTTCAAATTCTAGGTCACTAATTGCTTGGGTCAGGTGTAAATTTCATACCAGTTTTTTTTTTCTGTGTTATGATTGTAGATATACCGCAGCTTATTGAGGAATCAGTTTAAAATTCAGAGGTTTTTTTTTTTAGAAATACAGTTTTGCATTAGAACCTGACATTAAAATACAGAGGAAGGTACAATGTTGTTTGAATCACAAAAGAATTATGGGTGATTAGGAAGATCAGTTTTGAAATAAAATTTCAAAATGGAGAGTTGCAACCATGCGAAGGTCTTCTCTTTGGGAAGGACACCATGGCACCATTTAGTGCTGAAGATTACTATCAAAACCAATGATGTTTCCCAAGGTGGGGTTGGACTACAGTTGGGAGGGGAGAGGAGGGGTAGGAGATATCTTTTAAGCCAAGTCGCAGGCCTGGTAGCCATCCAAAGAAGTGTGGATTTTGTTGAAAACTCTGTTCTTTCACGACTCTTTTCAGAAGGGGTAGTTGTTTTCTCTTTGGAATAGCCCATCTCAAGATCAATGAATCATGATCCCCACCATCGCTATGATAATTTGGTCCAAATCTCAAGGTATATCTGAAGTGTTTGCAGAGTGTCAGGTCTCCACTCTCCAATCCAGAGTGCTAAAGAATTTCTACATGCAGGCTGAATAAATGGGATGAAACAGAATATCTAAACGTAAATCAGAACTGAGTCCCTGGAGAATGGGAATGTGTACACAGATTTTGTGACTGTTATTACTGTCTTCAAATTCTAGGTCACTAATTGCTTGGGTCAGGTGTAAATTTCATACCAGTGTGTTTTTTCTGTGTTGTGATTGTAGATATACCGCAGCTTATTGAGGAATCAGTTAAAAATTCAGATTTTTTTTCTTTCAGAAATACAGTTTTGCATTAGAACCTGACATTAAAATACAGAGGAAGGTGCAATGTTGTTTGTATCAAGAAAGAATTATGGGTGATTAGGAAGATCAGTTATAAAATAAAAGTTCAAAATGGAGAGTTGCAACCATGCGGAGGTCTTCTCGTGGGGAAGGACACCATGGCACCATTTAGTGCTGAAGATTACTATCAAAACCAATGATGTTTCCACAGGTGGGGTTTGAGTACAGTTGGGAGGGGTAGGAGATATCTTTTAAGCCAAGTCTCAGGACTGGTGACCACGATCTTTTGGACCTTGATAAAATATAAGCCCTGGTGGCAGCAGATACTAGAAAATGTAATTGGTCCCAAATATGACCTTTTCCATAAAATTTAACATAAAAACCTCTGACTATAGCTTTATATTTATTTGACCATATTTGCATTTATTTGACCACATTTACATTCATTTAAATAAACTACAGGGGTAGGAACAATTGAATAAGAAAAATATTGGTAAATTTATAGAGTTTCTTTTGATCACATAATAATAATAATGATAATGATTTACTTATAGGTGATATCAATGGTAATAAAATTGATGTTGACAATGCCAGTTATAATCTCATATTCAACTGGGTTAAGCCCCTGATAAAATTCTTTAACTTTCTTGAATTAATGTACAATACCATAATCTTACATTAGGCCAAGAAAAAAAATTGTTGTGTTGCCCTGAAGTGGAATTTCTGAAAAAATGAGTCGGCCGGTCGGAAAATATATTTTTTTAAAAAGCACCTAAATTATGAAATTTGGGTGCATTTTCCACTATTTTCAAAATATTTTCTCAAAAAACACCCAATCTGAGCAAAATTGGGTGCTTTCCCAACCCTATTTAAAAACAACAATTTGAATAGGGTCGGTCGCTGAGGGCAACACAACAATTTTTTTTTTGGCCTTACATTGATTGTATGTGTGTGAGCTGTGGAGGATATAAAGACGGAATATGGTTGTTAGATACAAAAGGCTTATATCGACTATTTTTGTTGATGTACATGATGCATTATTTATATTCAGAGCATTTTAACTTTAATTTTGAACTTACAGATATTACTTTTAAATATTAATATACGTCAAGGAGTACTAGTAATTTTGTCTCTGAAAGGAGCATGTGACCCACCTCCGAGAAAATAGACAAACAGACAGACAAATACACAGATGTGGATGTTATCATATATAGATGACATTGTAAATAGCACTTACAGGATTGCTAAACTAAGTTATAAACAGGTCTCCAATTTATGATAACAAAATCGTGTGAAGAATTTAGAAAAATTCATCCAGTACAGATATTATTATGTTTCCCAATAACTTATTATAGATGCACTCATGATATAAGTGTTGCATTTGAAACTGAAGTATCGCACGTAACTGATGTCTCATTTTAGTGATTCTATAAGATGCCTTTCACGCATATTGAAATTTGTTGACGTCTCTCTCTTTTTCCAAACGTTGCGATATAAATGCTTGTCAACATCAATCTTGATTTCACATCTTGTAATTTCAAAGTCTGATGTCTCGACTACTAAAACCTTTTTTGCCGATGCATCATATATGTCACTCTATCGTGCCATTATATTTCATGTTTTTACTACAGAACATTTTGACGCTTAACATTTTATGAATACATAGCCATGTTTTGCTTTCTCTGTTTAAGAGTGTCATCCGCATATATTTGTATCCACCCACTTGACACTAATTTCAAATTTTGAAGGGAATATGAAAACAAGTTTGGCATTAATTCACTGGAAAGGTTGATCCACAGTCAATATTTCAGAATTTCACAGCCAGTTGTAGACTTGAAATATTCCTGCATTGTTTTGCTTGGAGATCGTTTTAGAATAAACATACACTACTGTTTCTATTTACCTCAACAAGTTTTAATTCAGACTATATGATATGTAGAAAATAAAATCATACGAGTATATTATGTTCAACATCAAACCCAACAGATTAGGCCATTTAAAAAAATTGTTTGTCTCAAAGCTCTCCTACTCTTTAAAAACTAATGCGAAATGCGTTTTTTATAATTAGGTTTTTTTTTAGATTTTTTTTTTCGTGTGAGAGAAGTCATGAGTGCTATTCTAAATAGAAAAGAGTTCCATATGTACTCCCTCATATACTTACATGTCAGATACAAAATTAATGTTAAGATTGGCCTTTTTTAAAATCAAAAACAGAATAAAGAACCAATTTAATTAAATTTCATGTTGCAAGTAAATATAAAAGGAGTTCATATGGAATTTTTGCCAATATTGAAGAATATTTTTCACTTAAAAAAAAAAAACGGTAAACAAATATTTTTTTCGACTTTTTCAAAAAATAAACGCGCACACTAAAACTAACGCGCACGGGAGCTTTGAGACAAACAATTAATTTTATTTAGCCTTATCAGTTAAAATTCAAAATGTGGATGTTTGTTAAAAATTGACATTGCAGTTAGTGTGACTGATGGGATTTAATTTTGCTAGACTACAAATTCACTAAATTAAATCCCTTGCTAATTTTATTCGCCATTGAAACATAATGTAAAATATACTCAATTTAGTAAAATTAAAGGCTAGCAAAATCATTGTAAAGCAACATTTTCTAAAATTTGTTCTTGTCAAATTAAAGGGGCAATTCATGATCCACTTTTCATCCTCAAGGTCACCTCTAAAAAAAATTGTTTTTATTGCTAGGACGAATCCTTGGCTGGTATATATTACGATCCCAAAACCATTCTTTCAAATGTGCTTGAATTTCTGAGAAAAGTGAGAAAATGTGTCATTTTCTAATTACTGTCGGGGCCCCGACAGTAATTACAGCACAGCAGCCTATGGAGATTTTTAAAATACTGAAAAGCTCATAACTTGAAAACGGATGGGCGGAATCAAGTGACATTTTCAACATATATTTATGTTGTACTCTTCTTTCTATTTAGCTAGAAAACAGGTGAGGCTAATGTCACATCAGAATCATGAATTGCACCTTTAAATCATTTTGCAGTATAATGTATTCTTGAAAAAAATGGAAAATGGAAACTTTGCAAGGTTAGACAATAAAATCATTGAAAGCTGCCTCGAGTCTGAGGGATCGCTGCGACTGAGGCCTAAAACCAGTTCATGTTTTCCAGATATTATCATGATTAGTTGGTAGGAGTTTGTTTGTTCTACTACTACAGTTTCATGGTCATGGTGTAACACAAACTAAATGCTGTGTCACACATCACCGTACCGTTAGAATAACGTACTTAGTAATAACGTACACTGTTTGGTAATCGATATACGTGTGTTTCAATGACCAAACCAGTGTACGTTATTAGTTCATTTATTTGTACGTTTCGTGATGTGTGACAGAGCCTTAAGAAATCTTGGGACTTTGTTGCAGAGTTAATGTTTATTTACCACACCAAGAGCATTTTTGGATAAAACTTGACCCTTATAAACTTTTCTGATTCAGTTTTGGGCAAGGCCAAGACCAAGAGGCAAGGTTATAATATATTTAGACTGCTGTGAAATCTGCTCACAATTTCATGGTCAAATCCAACATTGTTCAAACAGCAGTCTTTGGAATACAAAAATACATTTGCAAAATTAATATTATCCTATAGGCCTAGATAATTTGCAAGTTTGTTGCAAAGATATGGTATTCAAATATCTTTTGGAGGACCATTTAGGCCTACACCATTTATTGACTTTTGTTGGAATAAACACTTGCAACCAGAGTTCGAAATTCTGGTTGTCCGGTTGCCCGGGACAACCAAATCTAGCGCCGGACAACCTAAATTAATCCTGCGGTTGTCCGGCGGACAACCATAATTTTTCAAATTCAAAACATACTTCTTAGCAAGTTAATTTCAAACCTGGAACCTCCTATAAATTCTACAATTTTTGAGCATTTTTCTTCAATTCCTTAATCGCACTGTTCGCAGTCTAAGTAATTATATCGTTCACAATTTCCTACATCAGTGTGAAAATTTTGTTTTAAATTACGGACAACCATATTTCTGACGGACAACCAAAAATTACAACTTGGTTGTCCATGGGACAACCATGTTTTTTTCCTTAATTCGAACGCTGCTTGCAACCATTTTGTATGATAGTTGAGTTTAAAGGAGCTTGGTCCGATTGCTTCAACATTTTGTCAAACTTTTTGAGATTTTAGTATCAAAATATTGCTCATATTTTTCTCATAACCCATGTGAAATTTCATGGATGAGTTGTGTTCCGTTTTGGAGATATAAATGAAAATGTGTCTAATTATGGTAACCATAATTATTTTACACAGAACATATAGGCGGCTCTGAAATACTAAATTGCCCATAAAATCAAAATGGTTTTACCAATTTAGCTGAAATTTGAAACTTAAGACATCTTCAGTGGTAATCTTTCATAATACTTGAAAACTTAATTGTCAAAAATCGGACCAAGCCCCTTTAAGGGACATTGTGCTATGCTGAAAATATTGCAAAGTAAGTTGTCCAATTTTTGAAAGATTCCACCGTATAATTAACATTGAACATGATATTTATATCTTTTAAAAATACATGAAATTCTTAGTACAGTGGGTGCGACATATAATCCAGATAATATTTTGTTTCGATCTATTTTATCAACATTTAACTGACATGAACTCGGCATAACTGTTGCTCATGTTACCTGAAAGTGTCACAACCCCTTACCTAGACAAATATGTGATTTTAAACATGTACATGTCATGATGTGAACATAGTGAATGTTGCAACCGATTGAAAGAAAGCGGTTTTCATGCTTTATCCCACATTGTTATGTTTTATTGGTGTGTGTAATAGGTGCTAAATCTAAGAGGTGAAGTCGAGGTGAAGTGTCAAGTAAAATTCACAATGTCACTGAGAATCTGTGAGAAATGTCAGATATCTTCAGATTCAAGTGCATTTATTGGAAATTAAATGGTTGGTGAGCATTAGGGTTGATTTTTACTTTTTGATGGCAATAATATATATATGGTGCGACAAGTATTCACTCTTTAAACATT
>JXSR01S045725.1:97302-109231 GCA_000969725.1 Ophiothrix spiculata
ATTATATTCATAGACAGAATTAATGTCAGGTGTAAATGCACATATGAATGATAATAAACCATCAGGTTTGTGTTTTATTGCTGTTATTATAGTCGATAAAAATTGTTTTTTTCATGAATATTTTTGTGTCACTCTTCCTGCGTTTCAGCCAGCCATTAGCTTGTTATAAGTGTGATTGGAAGACTGCCATTTTCTGTCGGTGGCAAGCCGATTTTGAAAATGCCATTGATCTTGAAAATTGAAAAATCCATCTTGTTTAGGCTTTCATCAACAGATCAAAGAAAGCCCAACTTGGTTCTCAAGTTACCAAGTAAGCTTTTATATTCAGTTTTTGAATGCAAGAGGAAGACAGGAGTACCCGGAGAAAAACCTGCGGAAGTGAGCATGGACTGAAAACCAAATGCACATAAAGCGCTGGGTCAGGAATCGAACCCTGGACTTCATTGGTGCAAAACATGTCACTACTAACTGCCCAAATAAGGAAATATAATGTTTTACTGGACATTATCACTCTGCAGTATTGTAACCTGTTGTATTTTACTGTAAACAGTTTTGAGAGGTAGTAATAGTTATGTGTCTGTCAGTTGCAAGCCCTGCTACCGGGGACCTGGGCACAGCAGGGTTTTAGCAGGGGAAATTACCATAGCCAAGTGTAACAATCCCCACTATTGCTTGGGTACTGTCCTGGGTGCCGGGGCACAAAATGATGGTCACATCCGGGGTAATGTCCCCACCCATGCCAGCCAGAATTCATTGTCATATCCCGGGTATTGTCCCCGCCCTTTCTGGCCAGTATTCATGTCATATCATATTCAAGTACACCCTGTTGCTACTCTTGCTCTGAAATCAGCTAGTAACAACAGGGTAACAGCCCTGGCTACATTTTTTACAGCCCGGGTAGCCTGGCGACTCTATTGTATAGTAACAGGTACAAACCAGGTACAGTCCCGGCTAGCAGGGCATTACTTTCTGGTAATCTGATGGTAATTATAGTCCCCGGTATTGTCCCCGGCCGTGCCCGGGTCCCTGGTAGCCGGGCTTGCAATTGACAAATGCATTAATTCAGTGAAAGTGAAGTATGCAGACCACTGAGCATTGTTAAAAAGTCTTACCAATGCAGTTGTGCCAAGATCATCTTTTTCATATTTCCACTAAAACACACTTGGGTGCTAAGGTGCTTTTATTTGTTGTTGTTTTTTATGCTCAGAAAATACAATAGACTTCATTTTGAAACAGGTTGTTTATAAAGGCCAATTCATAGTCGGCCTCCAAACAAAATTTTTCCTACCAAACATTTGGTTGTGACGTAAAAATGACGATTGAATCCAAACAAAATAACTTCAACACCGAGTTGAGACCAAACAAAATTTCGCGCTAGATTGCACATGTTATTGAATTGCCGTATACATTGGAACAAATGTTTGCTACCCGTTCATAGTTGAAGTCTGATGGCAAATATTTGGTGACGTCACGACCAAATGTTTGGTAGGAAAAATTTTGTTTGGAGGCCGAGTATGAATTGAGCTTAAGTTAATTTCAAACAAAGATCAGCAAATTAAAAAATAACTGTCTTGGCATCCAGCTTTGAAGTTTAACTGTGTTTGTGAAAATATGTAGTTCTTGTAGTAGAAAATTTTTAGAAACAAATCAATTCTGTTCAGGAATTCCAATGTTAAATGGTGAACAATAGCTAGGTTCCAATTGAATTATTACGGTAGAGTAACCTTGAATGCTAATATTGTGTAAATGTATTGAACTTGAAGGTACAGGGCAGACCCCATGTATTCAGTGTTTATAGTGGATTGGTCACACAGGAACATTGGAACACCTAATAAGAGCAGGTTCAATTGTGGTAAATGAAAAGGTCAGCAGAGTTTTAGCACACATTTTCTGGGCTAGTTTTACAAAATTTACGCTATATTTAACCACTTTGGTTCATAAAACTCCTGTCCTGTAACCTTTGGCTGCGATACTTCCATACATAGACATGTGTACAATTTGTAAATTTGTTAATGTCACGGTCCAAAAAATCAAAGTACCATCTGTGGCTAAGGTTTTCTTTTCCTATCCCTGTGCTATGAGCTTTATAGTTTCAAATTCATACACACCGCGTGTCACCTAGCCATTCAAAACACAAGAATATAAATTACGTAGAGTGTGTGTTTTACGCTTGTTGTGTTCCGGTTTGCGTGGCGGTGTTTGGTGCGTATGAATGTTTCATTGTTTTTAGTTTTTGTCGAGTGATGATTAATTTAGTTTAAACAGTTCTTTGACTTTTATGGTCATATAAAGGCCAAGTATTATTTTCACAAAAGATATATTATTTTTCTGTCGGTGTATAAATTAGATTAATAAATCTGCATTCTATTATGCTCATAAAATGAGACGAAATCACGGGCCTCATGATTAGACGCACCAAAATTGACCGAAATGACATTAAATGCGCATTTATTAACCTATAACTCTTGGTATGTACTAAGCAATGTAGAAGAGATGACTATTATGTTCGTAATAGCACATACAGCTCAGGGATGTTTAACATGATGTTAGCAGTTATACGTAGTTAATGTAATCATGTTTTCTATAAGTGCTCTGTAAGCAGTATCAACTTTTGTATACTATTGTAAAATGCATGTACAGTGCTACCATTAATTTCTCGAAAAATACAATTGATTATAATTTTTTTGTTTAGTTGATTAAAAAACGCATTCTCACAATTACCATACTGACGCATGTAAAATCCCACCTTCGGGCAATGTACCACCCGTATATTTACACACATTTTCAGGAAATTAATGTACACACGGGTAAAGTCCCATTGGTATTCTTTAGAAGTCGCCAAATTATCGTCCCAATACCATTTTATTTGTGGCCATAATTTGCTGAATCACCTAGAAATTTATCATAATATCAAACTCTGCTTTAAGAAATAGTCGCAAACTCATCTCAATTACGATAAAAATGGGTACATTTTTATCCAAATGTCTTATAATTGTCGGGAATATCACAGCTGATCGCGGATAAATATATACACCTTACCCTGTTTTTTATGTTCTGATTGTCAACTGATGGCGATGTATACGTGCATATAACGGTTGAAATAAATAGAGCATATGCGCTATCATATCTATCGGACATGCGCAATCACGATTGTTAGTAGTTTGTTACTTCCAAAATGGGGAATGTCATGATCGAATGTGCAAAAATAATTTCACCATATTTAACCTTGATTGGTTAAGTTCCTGTAAGTGCTTGTTGAAAAAACTGTTGGGGATAATTTTAAAGAATATTTACTGAACTGAATCCTGAAATATTTGATTTAAAACATTACAATGAATAGATTGATTTGATCCCTCTAGGTCGGACAATTCACTGGCATTGTTTACCTCAGTAGATCGACCGGTTAGTTCAGTCTCTCTGATGCATCCTCGCGTAAAGTCCCAGCCCCTAACTTTGATCCAAGTTCACGTTCAAAAATGGTGTGACATTACTCCAGTCAGTACGGTATATACATTTTTACAGTTAGTAAGAAATTGCATAATTAGTCAAACCTAATACATACTTGTAACATGTAGACCTATTCCCACATAAGTTCTAGAATAAGAGTAGTCAATTGTTTATGTTTTGGGGGTGAAAATCGAATGTCTAGCGCAAATTCCCCGAAGGTAAGTTTTCTAAGTTTAGCGATGGAAATCATACTAAACTTGAGACTAATAGGCAGCCACATGTCTCGTTTAAGTATCGTGAAGTATCGCAAGACATAACAAAATTTGATGGGACTAATAATTGATTCATGGTTTAGGGAAATTCAATTTCAAAAGGTGTTAAGATCGTGGTTTAGTTGTCTATCAATTATAAAGTACTTTTCATAAAGTCCTTGTCTGCACTTGTATGTTATTCATGGTTTTGACTTTTATCATGTTAAATCTTTCGTTCCGCAGAGGTTTGTGTGTCTTGTACCGTTATCTTTTTTTGATGATTTGCGTCAAACTAAATCATTACCGTGATTACTTCTTGTTAATTGGAGTTCAATTTATCTGCTGCATTAAAGAAATTTGAAGACTGATAAAAAATGGTGGACATACTAGCAACTGTTAATTGTCAAACTTTTGCAAGTTTAATTTCTCCGTCTGACATTTATTAAGAAGTCATGGAGGTTGTTAATGGAAAGCAATTTATCTGATGAATTAATTTTGACATACACATGATAAATAAATAAGCTGAATGTTTTCAAAGCAAAATGTGTATAGGAAGTCTAATCAGAATTAAGTACCCGTAGTCATAGACAAAGTACCTGCAGCGATCAATTTCTGTTTGTATGCTCTTTGTGAAAAACTATTAAGACATGGTATTGATATGTACTAAAAGCACTGATTGTGCATTTTTGCACTTGGACATGGCTTTAGAAAGCTTTTTTGTTGTATTGGTCATACTGTTTTTTATTGAAAGCAGGTGAGAGGCCTCAGGTGGTCCCTAGCAACAGACAGGAAGTGACCTTATCATAGGAGCCAAGATGCTGATAATGGAGGCCAAGTTGATTTCAAGTTCATCATCTAAATCACAATCTAATAAGTTTATTTACACCCTGTGACAAGTGGGATTATTTTGGGGGATATTTTAAGGAAAGCGAAAGTGAAAATAGATGACACACATTTTGAATTAATATCATGTGAAGGGAATGATTTCCATCTGAAGGTGATGCGAACTTTCAAATGAGCCAGCAGAACTCCCTCTAAGCAGGAAAGTGTAATAGATCTATTACACTTTCCTGCTCTAAGGCTGTATTTAGCAAAATTAACACTTTGAAAAGTTAGACTAAGAAATTTTGAGAAACTATATGTATTAGATTTTTTCCTTGATAAACTAGTCAACTTAGAGCAATAGTATAGCCTATGGGATGAGCATATTTTCAAATCTAGATAGAATTGACAAAGTCCTTGGATGGAAGGAACACTGTCGCAACAGCTTTATTATATCAATGTAGTCTCACATTAAAAATGTTATTAATTTGTCTCTTTTTTTCTGTTCCAATTTCAGATTCCCTCCATAGTGCGTTCCATCACTGATGAACAAATACTTTCATTAAGACAACAAACACAAATTTTATGGGACGCTTATTTTTCATCTGTAGATAAAATTGTAGATACAACTTTAGAAGTAAGTATGATATTTGCATCTATCTTATTAATTTACCGTATCCTGTATGATAAATATTTCAACTTTCAGGGACTGGCTTTGATCTATCCCCCTACTTTTCGCCACATATTTTTTCGCATAAATCTTGTTCACTGTAACATAATCTACCAGTTGTGGTATACTGGAAATATGTCAATTCTTTATCAACTGCAATTTTTATTGATGAGCATGAATTTCTCCAATTAAACACTTATCTAGTTCAAATGTGTTATAAAGTGATACAAAAGAAATTTTAGTGGCTTGTCCAACACCCATTGTTCAAAAACATCCAACTATTCTCTGTCAATTGCCTAATGGCTGCTTTTTTGTTAAATTTGATTGTTTCCCTGAATGACAAATTTTTCTGAAGATTTACTTTTTCTATACATGATCTACTTGCAGAATTGATAAGTTTATTTGTGTGAAGCAACAAAAGTTTTGAAAAATATGGATGTTTTTGTGATTGGTTATGCATTTAAACTTGACATTTCAAAAATGTTGCTATAAGGCAGCCATTAATGAAATCATACAATTGGTGCAATTTGCACCATTTAGCGCTTAAGTTGATTTATTAATAGGTCACTGGGAGGCAGTTCTACAATATTTCAATACAGATTTTTCACATGTCAGCTTTCCTTGATTTCAAAACATTTTCAAAAATTCATGGAGTGTTTCAAATGTTTTAATTTCCTATTGGATTCCATGGTGTGAAATATTTGACAATGTAAGCTTGTTGCCTTGGAATTTAAACTTCTTATTAATAACATTTTACTTAAATGCAAAAATTGTTGACAGTTCCTCATGTCTTGTTTTCTATTTAATGAACATCCAAACTGTGATATTTACGTTTTACACAAAATGCCTCAAAATGAAGCGACACAAGATTTCTGTAAATCAGTATGTGCCTGGACTTTTATCTATTTCATTAAAAAGCAGATCAGGATATGAGGACAATGTCTATAAAAGACGGAGATATGTTGTTCAACAGTGTACTGTGACGATTCCTAATGTAGACTCATTCCCTCAAGGCAGTCTGCAACATACAACAACTTTCTCTTATGATTTATGGATTAAACTGCGCAATATAACCATAATATAGAGTGAACATTTTTATCTAAACTTATTCAAATCCAATTCATATGTGATGTGTACCCCAGGGACATATTATGGGGCCTACTTGGAGTGAATGCAAGTTGTTTGTTATAAGTGATGTTTTGTAAATGATGGTGAAATAAGGATATTGAATTGATGAGTGTAATGGTGACTTGTTCAGTATATCATTGTGGATGTTTATAAATCAAATTTGTATCTCTTACTTGTTTAATTTAGAAGTGAAGGTTTCCAGGCATATTTATTGAAACTATAAGAATTGTACTCTATTTTGGATGAACATTCAAATGAAAAATGAGGACAACTTCATTGAAAGTGTTAATCCAATGAGGTTATTGTAATTTTACAATGCTTCTGAAAATGAAGATGACCATAGATCTTATTTAAGAATGATGTATCAAACAGAAACTTAATTTAAGCATAGATTGATAAGCATAGATAAATAAATAAAATAAATACAGGTGATTTATAGTGCACTATACCTCCCTAATTTGTAATTCCATGCTGCTTAAGGACACTGGAAACTTGTCCAAGAGAATTTCAAGCACACTCAACTTTTCAACAAATTCTCAATAAAAGTGAATCTTAGAAATTCCAATTTTTTAAAGCTATATTATCAACGTAGTTAACTGCTATATACCATGTCATACATTAACCCTTTCAATTTTCACACTTTCATTTCAGATTATTCGTTCTAGGATAGACAAACATTTAGCTAGGGAGAAGTATGTATGGAATAGTGCGCCTGGCGCTTTAGCCGTGCTTCCCAAATATGCCGATCACCTCGCTGCCTTCCCGTTTTTTACGCTGAGTACGGGCCACAAGCCTTCAGCCAAGTTTACAGCAATCATCTTGGCAAGATCACCGATTGTGTCGTCAGCAGCTAATATTATGAAAGTTATTAAAAATGTAGCGCATTCTGCATACGTAGCACAGGTGAGTTGTACTAGCAGTGATTGCCATTTTTCACATTGTGTTATGCAAGCATCAATGGGAATCTTGAACCTACCCTCAAGTTAACTTGTGTTCACTTTTCATCTGGAACATCTGGTACACAAATTTGCAGATTCACTCCTTTAATTTGTTTATTTTGTAGTTTCACTACCCACTATACTCCATAAACCTTGAAGTATGCAACAAGCAATCAGACTCTGTTACAAGATCTATAGCATATCCCTTGTATCCTACAACATTGTGAACTGGTGGCTTTGTATTGTGTAAGAGACTAGCAAGACCAAATCACTGCATATTAATACATTTGGTACAAAAATCTTTATTCTGGTAATATTTTTAGTTAATTTTGTTGCTACTACATGGAAAAATCTTGAACATAAGTTCATTTGAATATTCAACAAGATAAGGTACGTTGTTATGATTCGAAAAGTATGGACTAATTTATTTCCGTGTATGGTCATATTGATTTATGTGCGTAAATCGGCTGTTTGTTGCATACTTCAAGATGAACAGAGTATAGGTGCAGATCCAACCCACCGTTAATATCAATAAGCAGGGTTGTCACCAGGCAACTTTTAGTGCCGGGTAAAATTTATGTGAAATAGTAAGAAAATAGAAATTTTGATAATAATTGTTCATTTTTCTATTGATTCTTCATTTATTTTGTATTTTTTGAGCCTTGAGTGCCGGGTATTTTGACTCAAAATCAACCGGAGAGCCGGGTGGAAACTAAGAGTGCCGGGTGGTCCCGCCCGCCACCGCCCGGCGTAGTGACAACCCTGTCAATAAGTGAAGATTCACCACTTGCCTTAACCATCTTAAATACAGAGTAGAAGATGGTCAAAGTAAAATAAGTCAAAGATTCATAATGCGCTCATTTTTGTAACCCTAAATGCCTGCTGACTCTTGAAGAGGTTAAGTCCAAGAATCCCATTGACTCTTGCATTACCTAGAAACATTGATTTTGTTATACTTGTCAGAATGGATGTGACCTACCTATTATATTATAAAGGAGGTCTTGATATATGTATTTAATTTGCCGGCAAGTTTTCATTTGTTGCATCACAAAATGTTTTCAAAAAAGAAAACAGGTCATTCTTGGAAGCAACAACATGAACGGTATTATTTGTAGGAAGGCAAACGTCAGATATAACTTTTTTGTATTGCAGATAAAACCAGTTGGTACAACATTTATTCAGATCCTGTGAGTGCTTACTAATGAGCCTGTTCACATTGTAACCGCCTGTTCTGACACAGTTTACATTGTTTAAAACAATAGCAACCGGTCTCTGGGGTCAACAGCCGGTTGAATTTTGAAGTTATCCCTCAAGTCTTTCATAACAACATCAATGCTATCTGACATATGCACTTCAAGTACTAGTTCATGTCTATTGGAGTATCTAAGAGAAAGAATTATCCATGAAATAAGTCATGGATAAGGTATCCTGCCATGGAATCAAAGTTATTACCCCTGGTTTGATTTGCTCATTCTAAAAACGAACCTGTGAGAAAACAATATACCAAGGTGAAATTTTAATGATTTCAATAGTGTGGATTTGAGTATAATCTATGGTTTTTTCAAATTGTTTTTTCTTGTCATTGAACTTTATCCCCCCGGGGGCTGCTTCAAAACTCAATTGGTGACCACTGGAACTGCCTGTTCTGGCACAGTTTACATTGTTTAAAACATTAGCAACCGGTCTGAACGGGCAGTTGTGGGGTCAACAGCCGGTTGAATTTTGAAGTGATCCCTCGAGTCTTTCGTAACAACACCATTGCTATCTGACATAGCACATTGTTGAAAACGGAGACTTTCTCCAGACATAAATCTGATCTTTACTTTGACTATGACTGATTAGCTTTTGGGAGTGATATTTCTAACAGACAATGCTACCTGAGATTATGATGCATCTCGGTTGTTTCATCAACATGAATGAAGATGAAGAGACAAGCAGGATGAGATGTGCAGGAATTCCTCTCTGGAGGTGTGACAGGTGGAGTGGTATCCTGTGCATAGCTCATGGGGGTTATGTCATTGAGGTGGCAATGTTAGCAGAATGATATAATGATACGAGGGGATATCAAAAAGTTTTAAACTTTACCCAGAATAAATGACGCCAGGAGCGAAATTTTATTATGAGATACTTTAGGCATCTTTGCATAGGCAATGTGCAAATTTACACATTTATCCCACTTTTAATTGTCTTTCTACAGACCATTATTGTAGTGATCCTCTGTATTGAAAAAGCTGATTTTATAATTCAATGAAAATCAACATTTTTAGGTCGGCCATGTTTTTTTAAGCTATTGTGACGTCATCCATGGATCAATTTCCATAATTTTGGTATCAATGGATAGAGGAAACTATATCCTTTACTATGGTGTCAAACAATTGAACTTTGGTGGTGCCAATAAGATTTTATGGGCCTTATAACCCTTCAAATAAAGAGATTTAATTACGCCGCATCTCTCAATTTCCTCCATACAGCTTATATTTTAAGCGAGTAGGTATATGACATCAATCGCCACCTGTAAAGAAATTAAAAGTACTTATGATATAATTTCTGCACCATAATGTACATAAAGGCGAGTGACTATTCTGACAAAATTTCATTGATATAGCTCAATCCTTCTGGATAAAGTTTAAAACTTTTTGATACCCCCACGTATAGTTAGTGATGAGGCAAAATGTAGGTGAAGTTGGAAGCAATGTGTTTTACCAACACTGCACATGATTTTGTTGAGTGGATGCAGGGATGATGTGCTATGATGAAGTAAGAGATAAGTTTAAGGAGTAGGAAAAAAAAAGTCATAGTTTTTTTTCTGTCGGTGCTGTAGTATTATATCTATCGGCTGCATTGTGGGCTCATCCAAAGATGTTTTCTTGGTTAGGATTTCTATTACCCTCTTTTTAAATCATTTTGATCAAAATCGTTAAAAATTGCTTTAAAGTGTGCTTGTATTTTTTTGTTTTGTTATCGTCCGGAGGCGTTGTCTTTTTAAAGACATTTCTTGTTTAAGTCTGAATCTTCTCTGATTGGCTTGATTAGTTATGTATTGAGCTGATAGCTGAGAGACATCCTGTGTGCCATCACTGCCTTGATAATGACAGTGTTTAGAAAGGCATTCAAGCATTTACACATATCGTCTTTGACAGTAGAAAATATAACCTATCTATTATCATTATTTCTAAAATAACAAGTTTGTATTCTGATAAAAACATTTGCAGTTTCATTAGACCAAGCACTGAAATGATCTCCATGATAAAATGTATAAAGCAAAAGCATTTCATAGTTCTCACAACAAATGATATTTTTTCACTGCTCAATTTTCAATCTCTTATTTTGTTCATTTTGGTTATTAAGTTTGTGTCTTTTTATCTGCTGGAGATGCATTAAAATTTTTGATTAACCATAAATGACAAACATAATGAAACAAATATTCTTAAAAATCTTTTGAACCTTCAGTCTTGTTTTGGTGAAATAATAAAAATGATTGAATTTGACATAAGATTCTTCAATTGTTTAAATAAAATCTTACACTGCAAATACAAGCGGACATTTGGCATGGATCGTTATTGAAATATTTCATTTGAAATAAACAGGTGACTTGCATTCAACCCTGCGTATCTGTCACACCGATGTAGCAGGTATATGGTGATGTATTAGGTCAAGTCAGTAGAAATCAATGCTTTTCCTTTCAAGAAGGTTTTTCTATCATTCTTATAGATCTATATAAAGCTTGGTTTATGAAAATAAAAAGCCTGGAGAAAGACTTTATCTTGTGTGTGATTGATAGTTAAGTGTACTGTTTGAGCTGGAGTATTGCCTCCGAGAGGAAGTTTATTGATTGAGTTTTGAGAAAAAATGAATATCAGTAACCGTGGACTGATTCAATAGTGATTGTCCTAGTCTTTAAAAGAAATTTTTTGATTTTTGAATAGATAAGATGGACTATTTCATAATATATTAAAGTTTTTTGGACATGTTTGTTTTGAAAAAAGATTGAAAGAGAGCCATAATAACATATGATACCTAGATTTGTGATGCTGACTTATTGCTGTGCAGATCTTTGATTTGGCAGCAACCTATATTCACTACTTGCACGATTTGCCATTTGTGGGGAGAGCCTTAATTTGACATTCAATTAAACTAGTATGTTACATAATGATGCATTCACTTCATACAAGGTTAGTGGTGTTTGAAAGAGGGAATCAATCTGTTAATCGCAATATTATGTAAGTTCCCATTCATCTCGTAAGCCAAGTCAAAGCTTTCCCCAAATACACTTAACTAGATTACCTATCAGATCTGACCAAAAGCAACATAACTTTCCTGATAGTTTCCTATGGCTGAATATAGTGTTTGTTCGAAAATACTTTAGACCGCCAGTGTAAATTGAAAAACATATAAAAAGAAATGTATTTCAATAGAATAAGGTTTACTACTTCAGCCCGTGGCGGAACAAGTTGATGAACACATCTGACACAAAATACTGCAAATATTTAAGTTAATTCTAATAGTGTAAATAAGATTGGACATTTGGCATGGATCTTTATTGAAATCCTTAATTTGAAATAAACAGGTGAATTGCAGTCAACCCTGCGTATCTGTCACACCGATGTAGCAGGTATATGGTGATGTATTAGGTCAAGTCAGTAGAAATCAATGCTTTTCCTTTCAAGAAGTTT
>JXSR01S045726.1:9245-20758 GCA_000969725.1 Ophiothrix spiculata
CTGCAAGTCGATAATAACTCGTTCCGTTTATTAAGGGTACATGTCTTTGGTTTACATATTATGCGGTATTTTTCATTGAGACACAAGTGACACTTCTTTGTAACGTTGCTGTATGCTCTACAACGTTGGACTATGGACCATTCGATGGAATATTCGATATTGGAATCCTTGAGCTGCCAAATGTAGTTGCTAAGTTCTGTGCTGTGTCTAAGGTTGGGATTGTTAAATGAATGCTTATGGTTGCCGTATCTGGTCTTGAATGGAGTTGCTGTGATGCCAATGTATGTTTGTTCCTCATTATTATCCTGTCTTTTAACTGCCGCTTTGTAAATGATCTCACTTGCTAGGCACTCTCCTTTTAAAGGACACTCTTGCTTGTTACGGCAATTGCACGTCTTGGATTTGTTGGCTTCTTTGTCCTATGATTCCTCCTTGCGTAACACAGATTTGTTATGGTTTGATATTATTGATTTCATGTTCTTCATACAACAGTAACTTAGTTTCAGAGTATTACGATTAAAGATCTTGTTGAGAGCATGGTTTTCGGGGAAACAGTCGTTGACGATTCGAAGAAATTTGTGTCCAATGTCTGTGGTGACGTTTGCGCTGTATGGTGGATTATACCATAACACATAATTTTCGGTGACGTGAGCGCTTTTTGTTACTATTGGTGGGATTGAAGGCGAGTTTATGTCTGTATCCGCTTCTTGATAGGGCTTCTTGGTATGGCGTAATTGCATTGTTGAAGGATTTCTTGTCAGATGAAATGCATGAGAGTCTTTTGTTGATTCCTTCCGGAATGTTCCGGATTATTGATGGCGGGTGGTTACTCTGCTGGTGCACATACAGGGGGACATTGTTTGGTTTTGCGTAGGGGCGGAAAGAATTGGTTGTTAAGTCCAAGGTTAAGTCTAAATAGTTAATCACTTTTTTGTTCGCTTCTATGGTGATTCTCAAGTCATGCTCTTTGAAAATTTTACATATGCGCTTCTTGATATTTTCTATCTCCCTTGGGCTGTTATTGAAGACTGCAAGGCCGTCATCGCGGTATAATCCTATGTTTCTGCCATATAATTGGGTGAGCTTTGAGAGAAGAAAGGAACCTACGAGTTCACATGTTTCTGCTACATCGTGGCTCCCCATGGTGACATCAAAGGGAGTTTTGTTTTCTTTTTTACACCAAGGGGAGCCACCGTGGAACACTAAAGCTTGCTTGGTCTGAATGATGATTTGGATCTCCTCATCCTTGATTTTGTCGTACTTTGCCGCGAATTTGAGAGCGTCCTTTAATAGTCTTTCCGAAATGGACGGGTAAAATTCTATGATGTCAAAACAAATGAAAGAGTGATTTCCTTTGTTGGGGATTGATTTGTACCAGTCTATCACAGATTCAGAATTTTTCCATTGATTTATTCCGAGGGCAGAGGCAATTTTGCTGTTTATTCTTTCAAGGATCTGTTTGCTGATTATTCCTATCTCCGATTTCGAAGGGTTGATCAGCCGGCATTGCGGATTGTTATGAAAGTTAGGTTTGTGATATTTGAGTGTCAAGAACGCATCTTTTTCTCCGATTGGGTCTATTCTGTCAGCTAGTTCTAGTGAGGAGGCAATGTTCCTTTCACCGGCTATGATTTTTGCAGTTGTGTCATCATTTGTTTTTCTGTAGGTCTTTGTTACGTTTTTGTCCAGAAGATTTTTGTAGGTAGCTGGGCTCATTCGGTAAAAGTTTGTGGTTTTGTCTGCGGGTATGTACACATTGTCGTCGTGTTTAATTTTCTGGATGTCGCATGAAAGTTTCTTTTGGAAGTCATTGTTGCTGTTGTTGAATTTGACAGATTGTATTAGACTCACCATTTTATCTTCAAATATTTACGCTCCTTAACTGTCGAGCACTCTACCAGTCAAAATGGATTGTATAAACCTTGGATATTCATGCAAAAACATCCCGATGGCGCAACACAAGGACTACCTGAAATGCTTGATTGAAAAATCGGAGTCACTTATTAGACGCATGCGCTGGAAAGCTTACTTCTTCCTTAACCCGCAAGTAAAACCGAACGATAAAGAGACATATGGATTTAATTCTACGAAATCACCAAAACCAGTTGCTGAACTTAGTGTATTTGAAGATAAAATGGTGAGTCTAATACAATCTGTCAAATTCAACAACAACAACAATGACTTCCAAAAGAAACTTTCAATAAAATAAAATTTATAAAATCCAGATAACTGATACCATATTGACCTCGAGTTTCTAGACAATATTATTGATCGGAATACTACGCTAAAACTCCAATTAGAATAATAAAAAAAAAACAGTGGCAAACATTGCAAATGAAAATTTTTATCATTGGAGAAATATGAAGCGGTGAGCAAATCTTTTCTTCCAAATAAAATCCACAGTACCTGTCAAAGAGACAGATTACAGATTATTATGAAAAGACCAAGCTAATTATGGTATTGTATGAAAACAACGATTACCAATTAAAGTAATGTGCTACGAATTATCAAAATTCTACAAATGAGTAATCATCGCAAAATGTACCGTGATGCGAAAAATATTTCTCCACTATAAACATTTTGGTAAATGGTAAAACATTTTAACCATGGCAAAAAAATTTACAACATGGCAAAAAATTTACACCATGAAAAAAAAAATGAAAATGTTCATTCAACATGGTGGTGAAAATTTAACACAATGAGAAAATTCTGAATGAAAAATTACGAAGTCTATCTAGGTCTTCAAAAATTTTAAGTTACACTGTTGTTCAAGACTACATAAATATATACATGTATATGTTTTTAAGGACAATAGTCCGATTGCATCATCTTTTCTCTAACTTTTAAAGATTTTGGTGCCAAATTATTTCTCAATTTTATATTTTACGGCTGTAACATGTTTTCGTTCAGATCATGATATGAGCGAAAAGGTGTCTAACCAAGGTAATGATTATTAGCTTTACTCAGCATGGCACGAGTTCTGAAATACAACATTTGATCGTAAAAACAAAATGGTCGGCTAAATTTCGACTGGTCTGCTAAAATTCGACTAAATTTGAAAATGAAACATCTTTGGTGTGTGAGATTATTTTTCATATGAATCTAAATTGTACTAGGCATTACTTTTGGAATTACAAATAACAACGAGATATAAATTATTTTATTTACAAATTGGAGATACTAAGTGACATCTATAAAAATCATACTACAGATGAAATGGCACAAAATACTCCCCAAAGTACAGATACACTTTTTTTTAAATAATTACAATAATTATATTTATTATATTACTAATATTATTAATTATTATTCTGCTTCGACAAGAACAGTATCTTTATTGCTTTTATACCCTATATAAAAATAGATCATATTGACTGCTAAACCATGCATTTTATTAACTGAGCTGCTAATTGTGCTTATTTTTCATTTTAAGGCTCGTTAAAGTTTCCAATAGAGTAAAACTTGACATTTATCCATACACATAAATAAGTACAGTCACCTTATATCTCTATAATATACTGACAAAATATAATAATAAAATGATATAGTTAACATATTGTTTTCAGTATAATATTAGTATAAGTCTTCAAATGAAACCAGACATACTTTTGGTATTACAAATATCATCCACAAACATCATTACATCAGGTTTTGAAGATGTCATATACCGCCAGGGACCATTCCACGTTCACCACAACCCTATTTTTGTAAATTGAGGGGCGTTGAAGGATCATGTTGTGCTTCGCTTCCAAGCATTCTCTTGGCGCAGTTAAGCGTGACCAATCACCTGCTCATCACTCCACCAAAATGTCCACTATAGATAAACATTCCAATATATGACCACCCAACTTGAGTAGAGAAGTGACCTTGACCAAGGCGGGGACAAATCAAATTTGACCTAAAAATCACGTTTTTGACAAATTTGTGTTGTTGCCCCCTTACTAGTACATGAACAAATTGATCACATTTGGAGTTCCATTTCACACCCAACAAAATTGCCTATAAAATCTGACCAAAAGCAACATAAGTTTCTAGACATTTTCATCATAAATTGACCTTTACATAAAAAGTGGTAATAATATTGTTATTATAACTTTATGAGCAACCGTCACAATAACTCGTACGAACAGTCCATCTAATAGGACCACGTGACGCCGTCGTTGCTGGCTTTGCTCGCTGCTCTTAGTCCTTTTAAACGGACTAAACACTGCTCTTTGTCACAATCAATGATTTATTGATCACATATGTACCATCGTGTACAGGTACGTTCTACACAATTTTATCATTATAAGACACTCAATCACACGGACCCTTTATTTCATTACACTGGTGTAGCAGGAATGTAAGTCTCCCGTTCTTATTGTCCGGGTTGAACAGTAAAGTATAGGCTACAACTCTCACGCAACATTAGTTTCACGCTTTACTCCGTTATGATCTATGGAAGGCGGACTACCATTTCAGGGGGACTTAGATTCCCTTCACACCGGCATAATTTCACGGTGTTTCTGTAACCTGACACCAGGTGTTCTGACTACATATTCTAAACACTTGTTCTGACTACTTGTTATATACGCCGGTGTACAGTTTGGCGTATAAAATCAATTTACAAATGGTCAAAATATGTAGTCAAAACACTGGCCAGGTTACGGAAACACCGATAATTTCAGGTCACATCACATGTTCCTTTGGGATCTGACTCTTATTCACTGTTGCAATTGTGGTTCTTTTCGAATTACACTGTTGTGATAGATAAGTCGTCAGATTTTTGCGATGTTTTATGATGAAATCAAAAATGGTACACAGATAAGGATTTATGGCATAATTAATTGGTAACACGCAAGTTACAAGCCATGCAAAGACAGAGGGAGGCAGGGTGATGGCTCTTGCCTGTGCAAGGATTACAAGGGTAATGCTTGGAAACCAGCATAAGAAATCTGTGGCTACTATGGCTGTTATTTTGATAGTCAATTTGATCATAGATAATAGACACATGGATGGTCAACACGATTAACCTTGATTAGCATTGAATAGAATTTCTATAGAGCCGGTAAAATCCTTTTGAATCTATGTATGTCTCAGCAGCACTTGAGATTTGAACGGTTTGAATAGCGCGGGAGTTAGGCTCGGTGCAGACTCCTCTATCATGTCTATCGTATAGAATAATTTGCTTAGAATATTCTGTGCTGACGACAAAATGGCGTAGGTCATCGAATAAAACTGTGTGTTTTATTCCGTCACTACGTCATTTTGTCGTCAGCATTGAATATTCTAAGTAAAATATTCTATACGATAGTGGAGTCTGCACCGGGCCTTATTATCAATAATAATAAATGGTTCGAGACAATGGGATATACATAGTTAGCTCATGGTCTAGTCTTTGCTCAATCAACAATTCCAATGTCGAATAATGCAATTAATATATTAAAATTTTAAAAAGCACCACGGTAAATGTAGACATTTTAAACTTCCTTCAAAGTGAAATTATTTATTCTGGAGTTTCAACGTGGCTTTTTTTTACACAAGATACACCTCAATTGTACCATGAAAAATAATGTGGCTATTTTTAGTGAACTGACTCTGCAACAGCCTAGTCTACCATTGATGTATATCCCAAACACCTCCAATAGGTATTATACTAGACAAATATACCTTTTAGTATAATTGCATAAGTCTTGACTGTGGAGAAGGCTAGAGATCCTTTATACTTAATTGTGAGACACACATAGTTTTAATGGTTTATGAAGCTGACCATCCATGTGCTCTATTATCTATGATTTGATAGACCACATCTTTGAGATGATGATTTCACAGCTCTTATGATTTGCCATAAGTCAATAATGAAATATAGGACGGCAAAAGTAATTAATGCCTCAAACGAACATTTGGTTGCAAACGAAATCTCGTCACTGTACAGCGTGAGTCGAAATGAAGTTGACCGAAATTCAAAACTGTATAACAAAAAACTACTGATATTTAAAACAAATGTTAAGCACTTTGGAAATGTGCAGACTCTTCTGCTTATTTAAAAAAAAATGAAGGAGATCGGTAATTCCTAAGAGAAGTTATGCTTGTTGTAGTAAAAAAAAAACACCTCATTTTTCAAGCTGTCCACGGAATAAATAATCAAAAATACAATGTAAACACTTGATTAAGCAGAGTAATTACCTGTTTATGAATACCCTACCCTTCTTTTGACTGATATTAAAACATTGAATCAAGGAGATTGGTCATTCATAGGAAAAACTGTGCATGAAATGCTGATCTTTAAATGAAAGGAAAATTTAAAAGAATAATTAAATAAGAAAAAGAGCCTGCACATTTCCATGGTGCTTAATAATTATTTGAAACATCGGTAGTTCTTTTGTTGTACAGTTTTGAATCTCGGTCAACTTCATTTTGACTCACGCTGTATTGTACCAAGAAGGTTTGGCACGTTTATCAACACATTGAAGCTTGTATTTGTTGCCTGTACATATTTACATTATACGCTTTCAAAATAATAATGATTATGAAGAAATTAAAATAGGTGTTTTGAAGATATAAATATGTTTTTGCTGCAGCTGCATATTTTTCATAATTTCTTTTTTCTCACAATTTGTTTCATAACCAATGTGAAATTTTACGGATGAAACATGTTTTTATTCTTGGAATTTGAGCAAAAATGTGTATATAAAATTTGATCCAAAAAACAAAATTGTCCAATTGGACTGAAATTTGAAAATGAAACATCTTTGGTGTGTGAGAGTCTTCAAATTATAACTATTATACTAATTCCGCAAGAACAATAATCATTATTGCTTTGACTGATAAACCATGCATTTTGTTAAACGAGCTGCTAATTGTGCTTATTTTCCCCATTTTACACATGTTTTTAAGGTGCGTTAAGTTTTCAAATGAGTTAATGGACTTTTTCCTCACGTAAATTAGTGCAGTCACCTTATATGTTTACAGCATACTGACATAATATGAATAATTTTAGTACATTAGAGATAGATGTCATATTTATGCATAGTTTATCTAAGGTCCATGCATCGTAAAATAGATCTTATTCGTGAAATACAGATGCATGTTTTTGTATGCTTGTATATTCCAAAATAGATCAAATATATATTATGCTTCACAAAGCCAGAAGTAGACATACGACTTTATTGTTCAACATTCTTGGCGACGTCTTGATCATAAGTGACGATATTCACTGCTTTTTCTAACTAGTGTTGTCATTCCTCAGTTCCTAGTAGGCAAAGTTCGTTTTATCAGCAGTGGATCGTGTAATGATAGAGAGAATAAGACCCTACATCGCGTATACGATCCACTGCTGGAAAAACAAACCTTGCCTATTAGGAATGACAATACTAACGGGTAAAGCAGTGGATCTTTCACTTGTGTAGATATGTTATGGTAGGTGGGATTTGGAGGGTGGGAATGGATGTGGAGGTTAGAGTTTGTAGAAGCGCCAAGCTACAGAGTGCACCTCTGTAGCCACGGCTCGTATGTTCAAGGGTATTAGGTTTTAAAAAGAGAAAAAAATGTCAACCAATGAAAGAATAATATTATAGGGGCCTAAACAACAAATTGCAATGGGGGAAAAGTGAAAAAATATCAAATATGATCCATACATAGCAATCCTACAATCTACAAACAAATAAAATTTAAAGGTAAATTAGGATTTTAAAAAAGTCTTCAGGAGTCTAAAAAACAAACTTTATGAGTCTCCAACCGGAGCTGATAAGCACGTTGTCAAATTGGTGCTTTGTGTCCATTCCATCATATAAACCACTGGGCCACAGAGGTTATAGCAGTTCCGAGTGCCAACAATATTTATAAAAATATCAGCAATAACATGCACTGAGCATGCGTGGCAACGTCAACGGTGAAACCTGAACCCATAATTCGCTCTGCCAAGTGTAATGTGACCTATAAACTATAGAATTGTACGTAAAACAGAGTATTTTAGTGTCACTTTATCCAATAGCTACATGGGAAGGCCTGAATAAATTAATAATACTAAATCGAGGATGCTACGTCATGAATTAATAATTTTTCCACAAAATGGACCATTAAAACCATAGAAAAATGATTATTCTGATTCACAAAACAACGACTAAAATTTATACTTATACAATATATCTACATATATGCACGGTCGTATTCGCCAGGCGATCTTTCTTGACCAAGATATTAGGGGTAATAACCATACACGACGCTACACAATACAAGGCGAAATTAATGCTGGTGACCCAAGAGAGAGTTTAGTCGTGCTGCGCACATTGACCTACGATGGGGTCATAGCGTCAAGACGTCATTAAGGAAGTTGATAGCTAAAGTCGTGAGTCTACTTCTGACTTTGTCAAACATAATATTTGATCTATTTTAGCTGTTGAGACCTCTAGGTGTTTTGTATGAGGAGATCTCATTAGTGTGATCAATGTTTTTTCCCATCCCGACTTGTACATTAAATTTGAAAAACAAGACTCGGTTGTTTTAATTATTTTTTTTTGCCAGTGAGTGGCCTGCAGCATTAAAGTTTGAGGATTACATGGAAGGAGGGTGCCCCGGGGGGGGGGGGTACTCAGATATCGGTTGGGTATGGACGCGCGGCCGGAGTTTTCGACTACCACCCGTTTTGTAAACCTGAGGAAGCAAAAAATGCTACCCATATGTAAACCAATTTGACTTTAACAACCGTTATTTAGACCATTCAATGCATTTTTACAATGTAATTTGCACTGCAAAAGCCCAATTTGGCAACCGATATGTAAACCAAAGGAAAGAGTCAAAAAATTGTCATTTTTGAAAAATGCAACCGTTATGTAAACCATCTTTCAAATTTTTGAGGGGCCTTTGGTAAACCTGGGAGGTTAGAAATGCAACCGTTCTCGGCCGCGCGTCCGTACACCCACCTTTCCACTAAGTACCCCCCCCCCCCCCCCCGGGGTGGATGTAAAAAACTTGCAGTGCGAAAACCTATGCTTGGCCCTTAGCACCACCCACCCCTTCCCGGTCAATTAAATATGAGACATTTTCTATGGGAATTTGATACATTGGTTTTTCAATCAAAAAGTTTAGCTATCAGAGTTTTCATTGACAAGCATAATTCCCGGCATAATTTATTGTCACATAACATGTTCCTCAGTGATCTGAGTCTTACTCACTTTTACAATTGGCTCTTTGGCTCTTTTCGGGTTACCTGTCTTTTGTGATAAGTCATCAGATTTGTTGCGATGTTTTGTGATGAAATCAAAAATGGTATACAGATAAGGATTTATGGCGGAGTTGATTGGTAAAACACAAGTTACGAGCCATGCAAAGGCAGAAGGAGGCAGGGTGGTGACTCTTGCCTGCACAAGGATACCAAGAATAATGATTGGAAACCAGCATAAGAAATCCGTAGCTACTATAGCTGTTACTTTGATAGTCAATTTGATCTGTTTGTTCATATTATGAGATAGACCACATCTTTTAGACGATGATTTAACAGCTCTTATGATCGCAATATAACAGCCAAGAATCACAAGATAGCATAAACAATTAAGACCCAAGAAAAGAGCTGTGGAGTAATACAAACCATTTTGAAAACCATTTGAAACGGCGTAAAATGGGGAAGGAGAACTTATAAATAATTGAACACTTTTAGGATTCTTAAGTCCGCTAAATGCAGAGGGAATCATTTTTTTACTGAAAGTTTCCAACAATGCTAATGGAAAACCAATGCACACATTGGAATTATCATAAAACTTGAAATTTTGTCCAGAAAGTATGTTAGGAACTAATGCCAAGACAAATGCAACTACCCACGTTAGGGCTGATGTGACAAAAACAGACTTCATATTAAAGTTTTTGCTTGAAAATGGACAGACTACATGTAAAAATCTATCAATACTGATCAATGACACGAAAAATACCGAAGCTTCACTTGAAAGAATTGACAGTGTTCCAGCAACTTTGCAAATGATGCTTGATCGCCATTTCTCCGATTGAAGAGGAAAATCATTTCCGAAATTTATATCAGCACTTGCTATGATTATCATGTAAACGCCCATAAGGAGATCAGAAATGGCCAAATTGGTGAGCAATACTGATTGGACATCGTTGCTGCTTGAATCCTTTTGCTTCCATATTATAACAAATAGATTACCAGCCATAGATAATATACCAATAAACCACATGACCATCATTAAAAACCTATCAGATAATAATCTATCGCACGTAAGATAGGGAGACCTAGTATCTTCAGCATAGCATAAGGCATATTCAGGAGCATAGCACACACAGATTTCATTTTGACGAACATGCAATATTCTGCTGAAGTTCAACAGAAAATTCTGACTTAGATGCGTTAATGGATTGTAGCTAATAAACAAGACTTTAAGGTGACCGCTCACTTGAGGGGAAATTGAAATAGTTACCAAATTATTATAAGAAAGATCTAGAAGTAAAAGTCGTTGCAGATTTTTGAATAAATCAGGGGGGAGAAAAGATAATTTGTTGTATTTCATCGCCAACAGGTAAAGATTTTGTAAGTCATCAAATATATTTCTAGGGAGTCCCTTGAGGTCGTTGGAATTCAAGTTTAATTTCTGTAAACTTTTTAAACCCCGCAAAGCATACGAATCAAATGAAATAAATACATTTTGAGTTAAAATAATCTTTGTCAGATTTCCAAGACCATCAAAAACACCTGCTTGTAATCGGGTCAATTTTGTTTTAGTAATTGTTAAACGTCGAAGAGAAGTTGGTCCTTGAAAGGTTCCAATACCTAGAGTTTGTAAAGGGGTCTGTAATGGATATAAACCATTGACATCATGAATCAAAGTGGAATCGCGTAAAGTTATAAACTGCAGATTTGTTAAACCTTTGAACAATCTACCAGGCAAGGAGGCTACGTCATTGACATCAAGATAAATAGAGTGCAAACTTTTGAGCCCATGAAAGACTGACCCATCTAGAATAACCAATCGGTTAGAACATAGATATAATTTAGTCAAACTTACCAAACCTTTAAAAAGAGATGCTGGTAGAGAAGTTAGCATATTATTATCGAGATGCACATATTGTAACTCAAGCAAGTCCTTAAATAAACCACCAGGCAGGGACGATAGCTCGTTGTTATTGAGCTTTACAGTGTTTAAACTTGTTAGATTATGAAAAACACAGCTATGTAGGGTAACCAGATGATTGAAATATATATGTACATATTTTAAACTGATTAACCCCTTAAAAAGGGAGACTGGTAGAATAGCTAGCTCATTATTATAGAGATTAAGATTTTTTAACTTTATCAATCCCTCAAACAGAAAGGCTGGTAGAGCAGTCAGCTCATTAGAAGAGAGAAAGAGACGTTCTAAGTTTATCAACCCTTCAAACAGATGTGTTGGTAGAGTAGTAAGATCATTATTAAAGAGATCAAGACTTTGTAAATTTATCAACCCTTCAAACAGATATGCTGGTAGAGTAGTAAGATTATTAGAATGGAGATTTAGGCTTTCTAAGTTTATCAACCCTTCAAACAGATA
>JXSR01S045732.1:0-14114 GCA_000969725.1 Ophiothrix spiculata
GCAAACATCACGGCCTGGCTGGGACACGAACTCATACCAATTTGTATTCTCTTGGACCTAATTACAACAGCGCTACAGTTGCTGTTCAAAGGTTGAATAATTACCTTTATACGTACAAAATACCGCGACAATCGTTGATCAACCTTAAAAGTTATAAATTTCGATAATGAAAGTAGGAAAGTTATATGATGGAGAGATGTAGACCTATTTATGATTTCTCAATTAATTGCTTTATACAAAATTCCGTGAATTTTACGTTTACAATGGTTTAGTTGGTCACTTCCGCTGTCTTTACAAGGTTAGCAATTGATTTTGCGCACCGTTAAATATTGGGACGGGTTGGCGCAGCGTTTCTGACCTCGCCTTTCACCGCTGCGGCCTGGGTTCGATTCCCGGTCGGACCTGGGCTGTACTTGAATTTGCTTGTCGATCCATACTCATCCTCGCAGGTTTTCTCCGAGCACTTCGGTTTCCTCCTGCTTTTTTTCCAATATTCTGTCTATTACACCACGGAGGCGTCCCTTGAATTTAATGCATTTGCACTATTGGCTCATTCCAGTGAAAACTAAACCTTTTTTGATTTCAAACAAAAAATCAGCTTTTTTATTCGACCATATGAGCAGTTTTTCAGTCATACGTTTGTTACTCAGTACGTGAAAAGTTTTTTCTAATAAGAAATTTTGAATTTTTTCCGTGCATAAATGAGCACATGTTTTACTTAAAAAATGTCACAAACGTTATCAGACGTTACTAAACAAAACATTACATTAAAAGAAATTCTGACAATAGAATTTCCTACCACTTTTATGAACTATTTGTAAATATGTTGCCTATTATCTGTGGAAAGCGCAATAAAAAAATCGCTATCATGTCAGAGAAGTTTTACTTTGAAGTCATTTGGAGCAAAACACCATTTCCGTGCGATGTCACAAACGTTACCGAACGTTAAATGATCTTTATTCAGTATTTTGGCAATGATTTTAATCTTTAAACACTTGCATATCTTGATCCCACCAGTGAGCACCATTATCAACAACAAACTCGTTGATACATTGTTTTTATATAGGTTCTGTGGCCATTTAAAAGTGAAATGTTTCAATTTTTCGGTCACAAACGTAACTTTGGAATCACCCTATTGAGATAAGCCTGGCTTGCAGCCGAATGTTATAAATAAATAAAAAAATAAATATTCGGTAATACTGCCATCACTAAAATCGGGAACGTTTTTGATCGTTGAACCGTGGCGCCAGTTTGAAGCCACGGTTTTTTGATGGTTTCTTTAACCATTCGTTTTTCTCGCATCAAAATTACATAAAGTAATGGAGCTGTAAAATGTCTGGAATGAAGTGTCAGGGCCTGGTATCACTCCTCACGCAAGGAGCATCAGACCGACTGGCTTGTTGATCCGTGACGGTGTAGAATAGTTATACCCTGGTCACATAACCTTACGGCGTCATACTAGGTAGATTTCAGCAGACACCGGTCGGACACCGGCCGGCGTCCGACCGGAGGTGTCCGGTCGGTGTACGTAACGCCATAAGACACAGGAAGCATGCTGCAAGAATTTAATTCTGAGTAAAAACCTTGTGGCGTGTATACGATGTCTTCAGTTATAGTCTAATAACCAACGGAGTCCGACCTGTGTCCGGCCGGGCATCGCAAGAGCTCCGCAAGCATTCAGCGGTGTCTTACCGATGTCATACCGGCGTTGCGGCGTTCCGGCTTTGCAGACGCCGCTCGGACACCGGTGGTGGTTATGTGACCAGGGTGTTAGCCGAGTTCAGATATATTCTTACTAAGCTAAAAACATAGTCGACCTCCAAACAAAATTTTCGCTACCAAACATTTGGTCATGACGTCACCAAATATTTGCCATCGAATTTAAAGTATGAACCGAACAAACATTTGGTGCAATGTATATGGCAATTCGATACATGTGCAATCGATATAGCGCGAAATTTTATTTAGTCTCAACTCGGTGTTGAAGTTATTTTATTTGGAGTCACTCGTCATTTTGACGTCACGACCAAATGTTTGGTAGCGAAAATTTTGCTTGGAGGCCGACTATGTTTTCACCTTCAATGGACCCATTTTTTGTTTCACACAAACATACAAACACATTGGTAAAACCATGCCAATTTGTATTCAAATGATTGTAACTTTTAGTAAATACACTTATAACCCATAAAGTTATATATTGCTGGAAAGCTTATTTTCCAAGTCTAATTTAACCTAAAATAAACCTAATTTGAGGGATGGGTAAAAACTATACAGGGTGCAAAATAAAAAACAAAAGTGCATTTTGGTCAACCAACTTGGCATAATGAGATTTATTTTGGGAAAGGTGTATGCAGGTGACACAAACATTAATTGAAGGATGTAATGACGACCCTCATAAAATAGTGCATTTGGTGACCAATTTCATTATGGTCAAAATACTGAGGATGGTCAAAATCTATGAAACGACTCATTAATTTTGGGGACATTTATCGGTCATAATTGTTTTCCTGTACACATTACCAAAAAAAATCTTACAATTGGATTCCTCGTCAAATTTCCTTTTGAAAAATGTATAGCTTTTACCATCTACGTCGACTCAGTCAAAAGACTCACCAGGTATACACTGTATGCAGCGCCCCATGAAGGAGCATTCGCACAGGGATACGGCTTTACGTGACTGTCCGACCACGGAGCAAGTAGAGTAAAGTTTCTTGCCCAAGGAAACAAGGAGACGAAAACCGCCCGGCCAGGGGCTCGAACCCACAATCTCTGTATTACGAGACCCGTGCTCTAACCGCTCGTATGCCGTTTTAAAGTTGTCTAGTGCAAATGCATGTTTTGTACAGTAATGTATAGAGAAAATTACTCACATCTACACAATTAAGAAACAACAAATAAGGATAATAATGTCAATATATGAAACATGCTTTAGCATATATATTTCATTGAAGTATATTGAAAAAAATCATAACCCCAACATTTTTATTTTTATAAATCATAACTTTCGTACACTTTTTCGTCCTTTGCGCGCCTCAACCACCGTCGCCTCAATCGTGTTTCCTAATGTAACAAAACCATCATATTCGAGGCACCTGTTTTGACGCAAGGCCAAATGGGCATTTACCCTTGTCTACCCAGGCTATTTTTTGTAACACGTCTACCAAAAGGGGGGGGGGGGGTTGTTGCAACCCCCCTAAATATTTAGAATGGAACCACCCCACCCCCACCCCCCATAAACTTGGTTTTGCTATCAAAACATAGGTATGGTACTCCCCTATCTAATGATACCAAGATCACAAAAATCGGCCAAGGCGTTACGTAATTATGACGTCATAAAGCTCGTTCGGATCGGAAAATCGGGATTTTGGGCAAAAATGGCCACCAAATCGAAATTTTGCTGTTAAAGTTCTAAATGACCGAATTTCATCGGATTTTTTATTAATAAAGAAGGGAAATGATAATTCTAACATAGTCTGCAAGTTTCAGCTTCATAGCATGCATATATTTTTCAAAATGAAGACTTGAAATTTTCCGGGGCTTCACCAACCCCCCTACACCCCAACTTTGACGGCCTACCCTAACCCCACCTTAGGTGGTACCCCCTAATTTTTGCATCAAAATGACCGCAAAGGATGTAAAAGAGATTACCCAAATGCCTGGGGTCGGTTGCTTTTGCGTTTTTATGCAGCGGGGAAAAAACCTTAGGGGGGAGGGTTAAGTTTCACACAAAAACATTGGTAAAACCATGCCAAATTGTATTCAACGGATTGTAACTCTAAATCATCATCATCCTTCGACTTCCGTCAAGATACATGACACACATCTTTGCTAACTATAGATCTTTATTACACATTGCACTTCCTAGTTCATTGTAGTACGATCCTAGGACCTTGATTTTTTCTGGGTTACTGTCCACAATATCCACTATCACATACCACTTTACTAGAAAGCCAGAGTTCTACATAGCAGACTGATCGCCCCTCCCGAAAAAGGTAGTAAAGTGACTTTCTAGATCACTGGACTTGGTAGTTATATCCCTCATGTTGGTTTGTGTCACCCGAAAAAAATAAGGGTTCTATTAATCGAACTATTAAAAGTTCATTGAAGCTCAAGCCAGTATCTCTACATATGGTACCAGGGTACGTTAATGGTCTACAGCCTCTGTCTGGACATGATATGATTTGGTCCTTGGCTCGAAAGCAGTGACCAGCAAACTGGGCTCTCCTCTATGCTACGGTTATAGAGATGGGAGGTATATCACCATAAATCTGATGCTTAGTTGGATGTTGTTTCCAAGACATATTTTGGACACGCATAGTAGTCTGGTGTAGGTGCCATCTAAGCGGTCTTGAAGCTCTTTCTTCAAAGTCCATGTTTCTGCGCCGTACAGTAAGATGTTTTCAACACAGGCCCTGAAGAATTCAATCTTGGTTGCCCTGGTAATATCAGACTTCCATATGACATCAAGCTTGTTACAAGCAATCCATGCTTGTCCCTTTCTTGTCAAGACTTTTTGCTATCAAGTACATATGACCCAAGGTACTTAAAGTCGTCTACTTCCTTGATGGCAGTTCCATTCATAGAACGGACAGGAGGGTGATCAGATGTTTCATTAAGGATCAGCCATTCGGTCTTCTTTGCATTGAGCATTAGTCCGACACTAGCCGCTGATTCTTCGAATGCAACCAGTAGATCTTGAGCAGATGATATATAAGTTCTGCGGTCAGGGCGACATCGTCTGCATAGTCTAGGTCTGTCAAATACTTTTGACTTTGACGTCCAGATCTTCTGTCATTTGTCAGGCCCTTGTTACTCATGGTGTCAGCTGACTGGCGCAGTACATAGTCGACCACAATAACAAAAACGAAGGGAGCAAGAGAGCTTGAAGAATTCCTGCAGTTGTAATAAATGGACCATCCATGCTCTACACAAAACTTGTTGGGTTGTCATACATTATAGCAATGGCACTCACAATCTCCTAAAGGATATCATAGTAAAATATGCATCATTGCTTTCCGGTTTACACTATCAAAGGCCTTCGAGAAGTCTACAAAGACTATAGATGCTCTTCTCTTCGAGATTCTCAATTCTTCGATGATTCTTCTTAGAGAGCAAGAATCTGTGGTAGGGTAGATCTATTCCTACGAAATCCAATTTGGTTCCTTCGAAGAATGGGATCAATGTGTGGAGTTATACGATTAAGAAGAAGCGAGTTGTAGACCTTCCCCGCAATTGCAGATAGACAGATTTCCAGGCTGCATGAGGTGGAAAATGCCTTTGGTTTATTACCCTAAAGAGTTTCATTGCAGAATTCTAGAAGTTGCTCTTGGAAAAGTTCATGCTTCCATATGAAAGCTGGGATGTTGTCCGGTCCTGGTGTTTTTGAACTACTGAGCTTTTTGACAACCTTTTGAAGTTCTTCATGAGTAAATGGGCTTGTAGCTATTGGCAACTGGTCAAAAACTCTCAGGTTGTAGAAAGTAGAAGACAGGTTTACAGGTTGCTGGTCAGTGTTTCCAAGAAACCCTTTGAAGTGGTTGAATATACCAGGTTTCAAGACGTTCTCCTGGAGTTGTACCTTTGATCTTAATAATAGGTGATGATTTTTTACTGGTATGTTCTCTCAGGATTTGACATGCTTTGTTGTGTCGTCTGGATATGTGAGCACTTTCCCCACCCCCCATAAACCCCCCACCCCCACCCACACCCTGGCTCGAAAAATTGGGACGCTGGCTGGACAAATATCAAAATATCGGGAAGATATTTTGCTACTTTTACTGTCCCGATATTACTGTCCCGCATTTTTTCCAAGGATTGCAATTTTACCTAAGTATGCCTAATTTGAGGAATGGGAAAAATTAAAAGTGCATTTTTGGTAAACTAACTTGGCACACTGAGATTTTGTTGACACAAACGTTACTTGAAGTGTGTAATGATGGCCTTTCATAAAATAATACATTTGGTATAGCCCTTGTTTCGGGCTGTAATCATGGTAATATTGTTCAATTTAGTATACCATGTCTGGTACTCTCTGAATCAAACTAAACTTCCCAGTGAACCTTTCGCCTGGGTCCGTGGGAAAGGGAGATCAGGGGAACGATACTAGTTCTACATTTGGTGAACAATTTCATTGTGGTCAAAATTCTGAGGATGGTCAAAATCTATGAAACGACTCATTAATTTTTGGGACATTTATCGGTCATAAAATTTTTCATGTATACACTACCAAAAATTAAATCACATAATTGGATTCCTCGTCAAATTTCCTTGTACAACTTTTACCAACCTCGTCGACTCGGTCAAAAGATATGCCGGTGTTCCCCCTCCATTGACTTCAACGGAGTAAAGCGTCAGTGACCTTGATGCGTGATCGATACACGTACAAAGTACATACTATACAAATATATAGGTACCCGGACAATAAATGGGTAGGACTGTAGCATTCATGACACCGGTTTACAGTTTTTGAGTGTAAATACCGGTTCATGTTTTGTAAGTAATGTATAGAGAAAATTACCCACATATAAACCATTAAGGGTACGAGGAATCCACATGCTCAGGAAAATGTGAATCCTAACTATTTTTCAATCACGAAAAGATAAATAGTTTGACTCGAACCATGGATTATGGCGGGGGTTAGTCATGCATTACGAAGCGAGAGATCTACCGCTGAGCTATCAATGCAGCGTTGAGATGGTGAACTAAAATCTAAAACATAAACATTAGAATGCCGTATTTTTCTTGCCATTTTACATAAAAATTGCAATTTTTGCCAAATTGGAATGCTCAATTTGTAAGTAAATTATGCGAATGCGTATATTAGACAAAATGTAGATAATGTAGATACTAAAATCAGGCTATTTACAGCTCAAACAGGGCGAACTCAGAGTCATAATTCACGACCGGTTTTTCGGGCAAAACAACGCGGGTTTGTTACATTATCATTCAAAATCAACACAACACATTTATAAAATATTATTTGTAATTCAATAAAAAGTATCAAGCCTACAATCTGTCAAAATTTGAAAACAGGCGAATCGTTTGAACATCATAACATTTCAAGGTGTAAATTTTTCGAAGTAGTTTATTGGCGTAATTTTGACCTTGATAATGGACGTGAAATCACTACTAAAGTCTCATGTATAAACAAGAGACTCTATTACATATGTACGCCAAAAATAGTAGGTAAAAGTTGCAGTAAAGATGCCGTTAGCAAAAATGGTACCCATTTAGGGACTGTAGCCTTAAGAAACAAAAAAATTGGAATATGTCAATATTCGATACATGCTTTAGCATTATACATATTTCATTTAAATATATTCCAAAAATTATGATCCTAGCATTTTTATATTTTCTATACATGTGTTTATAAAGCAGAACTTTCTTGCACTTTTGCATGTAATCCTATGCGCGCCTCAACCACCGTCGCCTCAACCACCCGATCCATCGTGTTTTCTACATAGACCTTTCATACGATACCAAACTTTCCCAAATACGTAAAGAAGTTTTAGCAAAAGTGCATGTTTTCTATCATTTTTAAGGGTAATGTGACGCCCCGTGCCACTCGGGAGTATTGCGGAATGTTGCCCAATGTTGCCATATAAAGCTCAACAATGTTGCCCAAGGTTGCTGGGAGTTCCTCAAAGCTGCATAAGGTGACCGCACAAGGTTCGAGAAAGGTCTGCTTCTTAACATATATTGTAACCTTCTGTAACATTGCAAATGTTGTAAAACTTTATGTAACATTGGGCAACCTTAATTAACCTTTGTTAATACTCCCGAGTGTCACGGGGCCTAATATGCAACAGATCCGTGATATTTGAGGGACCTATTTATGTGGCAATGCCAAATATACTACAATAGGACCTACCGTCTCACAATCATAGTTATAATAATTATTGAAAAATGAAGTAGATTTTCACAATAGCCGCATTCAAAGTAGCCTCTGTTCGATGAAGCAACAGATTCATATATCATCTGACATGGCGCCATTATGAATGAGAGGATGGAAAATACCATGTAAGCTATGATCTGTAATGACAAGAACGGAGATGATGGAAAACACGATGTAAGCTATGATCTGTAATGACAAGAACGGAGATGATGGAAAATACCATGTAAGCTATGATCTGCAATGACACTTGAAGAACGGAGATGATGGAAAATAGCATGTAAGCTATGATCTGTAATGACAAGTACGGAGATAATGGAAAATACCATGTAAGCTATGATCTGTAATGACAAGTACGAGAATGATGGAAACTTCAATGTACACTATAATCTGTAATGACAAGTACGGAGATGACGGAAAATACCATGTAAGCTATGATCTGTAATGACAATTAAGTACGGAGATGATGGAAAATATCATGTAAGCTATGATCTGTAATGAAAAGCGGATATTTTAAACATGAGATTTTGATGTATTTTTAGGTAAGATTTAGAATTTGCCATTTCTGCATTTAAGAGTCAAAATTCTGCCCTAAAATGTATTGTTCGGCAATCCTCGGTAGTCGAATCGTTTGTTGGGCAATTAATATGTAATGAGGTGCATTGTGTCCTGTTCCTTACTGTAAGACATGCATTTTGAGCTGGTCCTGAGGAATAACTTTATATACAAGTTCTTTGGACACCCAGGCCTTCAGACAACTGTAAAGTGGGGCCGCGACTAGTACAGGATGAATGCAGGTTTCAGGGAAAAGATGACATCTGTGAGCTGGCTTCAGGCAAGCCGATTTCATTCTTGTCTCGCTTATACAGGCAGGGCCGTAGCCAGAAGCATTTTGATAGGGTGTGTGTACCAGTTAAATTTGCCAACTAAAGTTTGCGGATTTGCCAACTAATTTGCGCGCTTGAGTGCACAGGGGGGAGTCTGAAGAGGGATGGTCCCCCCTCAGAACTTAGCTGAAAGATTTCGATTTTTAAATTAAATTCATGACATTTTACCTTAAAGAGAAATCTAGAAAGATCTAAAGATACTTGTTTCCTCCTCAGAAGCTGAAAGATTTTGAATTGTTTTCGTGGCATTTGCTGAATATTTTAACACTTAAGTCGTCAAGGGGGGTCCATATGGACTCAACACTAAAAAGTGCTTTCGCGAAGACATTTTACGATGAAACTCTGGTCACAGGTTAAGTACTTCAAAAACAAACTGTTTCAAAATGGCGGTCAAAACAAATTTTGCTGTGTCGCGTCAAAATTTTCCCCAAAAAATTTGAAAACTCACTTCTCAATGGAATTTATAAATAAAATTTGGCTCATATTTGCAGTATGTAAGTACAAATACATTCCTGAAATAAAATTTGAAAAAAAAAGTTGTTCGGTTACGATTTTATGGGCAAAACAAATTTGAAGAGTGCCCTCGAATATATGCTTATTTATGCTAATTAGTATTGAAAAGTATTGAATTTTTTTGCAACCAAGTGAAGGGTATGGTAAAGTTAGACAAATAAATAGAAGGGCGATGAAAATTCCTTCGCGTTTTTGCGCTACCGCGCAAAAAACAAATATTGGATCCATATGAACCCCAATGACCACTTAAGTGTTAAAGAGAATTCTATATGGATATGAAAATATTTGCACATGTCTGAGGGGGGATGTTCCCCCCTCAGAAGCTGAAAGATTTTGAATTGTTGAATTGTTTTCGTGGCATTTTGTGAATACTTAAAAGAGAATGCTATAGATATACGAAGATATTTGCACAGGGGTATGTTCCCCCTCAGAAACTGAAATATTTTGATTAAAAAAAAAAAAATCATGGCATTTTACTTTAAAGAGAAATTTAGAAAGATCTAAAGATACTTGCACTGTAAATCTGCAAAAAAACACTTTTTGGTCAAAATATTTGTGTTTTTGGCGAAACTTGTTGACTTGTAATCATGAATTTGCCAACTGCAGATTGCATGGCTGGACTTAATTTACCAATCTTTAATTCTTGTGTTCTGAACTTTTCAGATCTTAAATCTGCCGACTGGGCAGTTGATTGTGCAGCACCTAAAATTGCCAAATACAAGTTGAGCTCACCTACAAAATCATCTTGTTTCCTTTCTTTGTCAACTGTCCTTTCCTCTAGTTCCTATTCTCTGGACCATTTACCGACTTCAATTACCGAATTCACTCCACTTCATATTCTTTACTTATTAGCGTTGCCTCTCCTCATTTTGCCAACAGTGTTTAAGTCAAAAAAATTGTTAATAATTATAGTATTTGCCAACTCAAACGGTTTTTTTAAAGCTTACTTGGTATTTTGTAGCTGATTTTTTTACCCTTTATTTTGTAGTTTTGCTGGTTGGTAGGGCCCTAAGCCTACCAGGACTTGGATTATACAACTGGTAGTCTTTACTCTATTATAAGGCTACATTCTGTAACCTTCTTTTCCCCTACCTCGGAGGTAGAAGAAAAGAAGGGCCTCCTCCAGGCTCCTTCGCTTCCTCATTTTTCTTTCTTGCTTCTTTTCTTTTCTTTTTTCTTTCCTTTTCTTTCTTTTTTTCTTTTTCTTCCTTTCTCTTCTCTTTCCCCCCCCCCTCTCCTCTATTTTGCCGACGGGCACATGCATTTGCCAACTGATATGAATGATTGGGGGTGGGGGTGTCACACCCTCTAGCAACGGCTAGAGGAAGTGGGGGCGGGGATAGCCAGCGAGTTGCAAAAGGCGAAACCAGTGGAAAAACTCGCAAGTCTTGTACGAGTGCGTTATCTCAGTTCATAGCTTGGATCATGACAGCTCATTCAAAGTCAATTCTTAAATCTCATCTGTCCCTTGCTTGAAATTTACATATTCGGTTGGACTGCTCCCAACCTCACAAATGTCCGACCCGGTTGCCCAACCGAGCAGGGGCGTCGGAAGGAAAATAAAAGTGGAGCGGCCCTTGGTAAAAGTGGTGCGGCCTGTGGGCCTTACTTTAGGAAGCAAGTAAGCCCCCAAGACTATATTTACTACAAACACATTTGTAAAGTACTATGTCATGGTTATTTATGCTATGATTTTTGGCTGAAAAGTGGTGCGGCCAAAGCCCACACGGCCTACACGGTTCCGACGCCCCAACAACCGAGCTTGTATTAGACTTTTAAGTCTGCACTTTGTGTACATATTCCTATATGGGACACTACACCTTTAACATGTTTAGATGAACCTAATATTTGTATTGGTGCACACGGCAGAGAAATATAAATAAGTGATAACAGCACACTCAATCTTAAAAATACTAAGTCATAGCAATGGTCGATACTAAAGCTTTCAAGTAATGTGTGTAGTTTTTAGTATAGACCGTTGCCATGACTTAATCTTAAAATAAGTCACGACAACGGTCGATAATAAAACTAAACGCATTAATTGAACGTTGTGGGAATATCTTACCACGCCTTTGTTTTTCCATCTGGAGATAATTCCAAAAATTCCGCCAAATCCGTACAACTGTAACAATTATTGATAGAAAAGGAACATCAAAACAAAAAATAAAGTTAAACATAAGGAATGTTTAAGATCATTGTGCAGATGAAGACATACAGTGTGTCTCAATAAAATTGTGCAAGTTTAAAAGCGCCCTCTGTGGCAAAACCAAAAGATTTGGGTAATATAATGGTACATCACTATAAAGGAAAAACCCCAACCTTTTAAATGCTGTTTGTTTCATTTCTTTTCACCTTTGCAAACTAGAGATATGCTTCATTAAACACAAATGTTGAAAACCCCATTTGTGCCACTTTTTCAGAAAACTGATTGAACATTGGTTTTCGATATTCAGGGCCTTTTTTGTTATTAAAATTTTTCATTGGTAGGACCAGAATGTACAAATTACTCAATATCATTAATCATGTATTGATCTTGAGCTTGAAGTGTGATAATAAGTGATAAGCTGTCCATTCATATGAGAAAGTCACTAAACAATATTCAATAGGGAAGCATTGAAGATGCTTGCTCATTCTGACTTTAAGGCTGTGTCACACATCACCGTACCGTGCGAATAACGTACTAATAACGTACACCGTTTGGTAATCGATATACATGTATTTCAATGACCAAACCAGTGTACGTTAATAGTTCGTTATTCGTACGTTTCGTGATGTGTGACAGAGCCTTTAAGCACTAAGAACATGAAGAATGGCAGTGCGAGCGCAGTTTACGTTTGATGAACGAGTCTTCATGGTACTGAAATATCCTGAAACTAAAAATCCTTATGAGGTTCTTAGGCAATTCAGGATATCCTATCCAAATACACGGAATACGCCTGCCAATCGGTATGTCAAATATTTGGCTTCGGCGACAAGTAAGAACTTAAAATAAAGGAAATTCTGGTAGACCCAGAAGTGAAAGATCGCAGCTAAACATCGATGAAGTCTGGCGGGCAATTCATCATGATCCTCTGATAATATCATGAAGAAACCCTTTGCAAAACATTTCGAGAAGTACTTTTAATCGTATTACAGGTTTAGATTTAGCTTGGCACCTAGACGACCACGGCAGTTCTCCCTATACAACGCATGTATTCTCAGTGGCTAAAATTAGCCATCAACTTTTTTGCTATTTGCCATTCCTTTTTTTGTTGGATCACTCATGTATTATTGTTAACAATATTAATGAGTATCTACTTAAGTGTTTGTTAATTGAAAACATCAAAATGTGTACTTTGATCATGCATTTTTTTAAATTTTAGGTGATTGTTTACATAAAAAGGATCATGAATTTTCACAAGTTTATGTTTGGTAAACTCCTTGGCTACCATGGCCTATGGCTTAAGCAACTTACTAAGGTATGCAAGAGTACATTTCCCACATTTTTCATGATGCGAGTTGTTCAAAATGACACTTCAAAAAATTGGCAAAATTAACCATTGTTCAATTGAGCCCCATATGTCTATAAAAGATATTATCATTTATTGACATACAAGTAGGTCTACTTGGCACCCATATATCATGGTTCGCAGGCACTCTTTGAAGCCAGAAGATTTTCAACGATGTGTAGAATACAGCGAATGGTTAGTTAACACCTAGCAAATTTTTCTCTTGGATGTATTACGTGATTTAAGTCCGAATGAGCAAGCATCTTCAATGCTTCCCTATTGAATATTGCTTAATGACTTACTCATATGAATGGACAGCTTATCACTTATTATCACACTTGGACACTAGTCACCAACTGGTCAGAAAAATTGTTTCACACCAGCAATTGTGTCAAAATGCGTCTGTTTTGTTTTAACAGAACATATCATTTAATGTTTAGTCCAGTCAATGGGAAGCCCTATTGTGGTGTGACGCCATATGGGGGAGATGTAACATAAAAACTCATTCTCCGTAGTTTAATGTAATTTTATTCAAGAAGTTTAATACCTACTGCAACAAATTTGGTATGGTTATCTGGGCAATTTAATTGTCTTTCAACTGCCAAAATTTTCAAGACAATTGAACAAATATTATGAGATCTATGGCTCAAAATATGAGCCAAGTCAACGGGGGAGGCGTTGGAGGAAAAGACGGTGGAGGAAAAGCCCATTGACTTGTACACAAAATTGTGAAAAATTACCAATCTTTCGAAAGTCGTCATGCCAAATGTTGAAATCCTACAAGAATCATTTTTCACACACGTTTTAATGAAAGACAAATATACCTATCCATGCCCAAAAATTAATGGTAGGTGATGTATTAATTATAGTGTGGTGAGGATAAACTTTTGCATTTCCAGGGTGTTTCAACAACTAGTTTCAACAATGTTTATGAATAACAATAATGATTTATTTTTAATGCATAATACCGTAAACCGGGGTGACTTTGAACGCTTTTTTCAGCTTTTGCCATTTTTTCTATTTTTAACATAGAAAAGTTTCTGATATTTTGCTTTCAAAATACCTCCTGGGGCATGGTCTTTCTCATGTTACATTTTTATAGAACTAGCTGTTATGTAAGATATATATTTTTCCTGGAATTAAAGTGAGATAAATACAAAATGGGTGATAATGCAAACACAGTGTCCTAGAATTGAAAATCTGTAAGCAACAATCAAGTGTGCTAGTTACCCAGCTAGCGGCATGCGTTTATATGGGAGATATAGGCGTTCAAAGTCACCCCGGGATCGTTTTTTCTCAATATATTGAATAAGAAAGAAATTTACAAAATTATTT
>JXSR01S045736.1:10972-21696 GCA_000969725.1 Ophiothrix spiculata
TCAGTTTTTCGGAGTCCGGCAGGCACATACCCGTACAAAAAAATTTGAACCCCCCCGGGCTTTTTTCATTTTACATGACACCAATAACACCAAGTTATTCCAGTCTGAAGTTGACTTATTATTCTTTTAACTGGTGACCAATAGTTTAACTTGACACCATGAGGCAACAAGTCCACACTATACAATATACGGATTGATATTTGATCACCATTGAAATGAATTATTCATTTTCAAAAATAAGCAGGTTCAGATAAGTGCCCCCTTTCGAAGTGACAAATCAAATTTTACAAATGATTGCAACTGCATGCTTAATTGAACAGCTTGAAACAGTTTATTAAACCCTAGCATATACAATATAATTATCTGATATCTCAAGAACCATTTTTCTATAAATTTGGACAACAGCTATTATAGTATCAAAATGTCCTTAAAAGTATAAAATATATGGAAAATAGTTGGTACTGTACTGGCCTGCACATACTATGTAAGAAGCTACCCATTGACACAGAAATTCTGAATAAATTATTACAATACATATGAAATGACATGAATTAAACAAGGCTAATTAAATCAAAAACTACCATTCCTTAAATTTGATTTAGACCTAAAAACAAAGCTATAGTTTGATTGGCGTAGCATAGAAGTGAAAATTAGGGTCGGGTAAGTATTTCTGCAATACTTGGAAAAGTATTCTTCCGTTGTACTTTCCCTTCTCCGACATAGACCATGCACCTTGATAGGGCGCTGCCATTTTGTGGGACATGTTTTTATTTGAGATTCTTTTGGAGAGGACTAAAAGGTTTTTTTAGCTTTTTTCCCCAATTCCAGTCGGGACTTTTTGTACGGTCGGCTAGGTTACGCCAAACATTTTAGGCCTTGACAAGTACAAGTAAGGGCCAAACCATAGTTGGCTTTCAAACAAAATTTTCGCTATCAAACATTTTGTCGTGACATCAAACTATGGGCGGCCATAGGTGTCCCCATGAGATAATTGATAAGGGTGTCTATTACAATGAAAAAGGTGTCTAAAATACCCAACGGGCGTGTAAAACCCATAACGGTGTTATGTCCAAACCCAAAATCGATATGTAACCTTACAGGCGTGTAAAATTAAGAAAGGTGTCTAAAACCAACGACACCTATGGCTGCCCATAGTTTGAAGTCACAACAAAATGTTTGATAGAAAAAATTTTGTTTGAAGGCCGACTATGGTTTGGCCCTAACACTGAAGTTTCAACAAATAAAAATAATATAACAATTGAAAAATCACCTGCATATAATGAAATGACAGAAGTCACAATTGGATGGTAAATTGATTGTTTTGTAAAATGAAGAACATATACATGTATTATACTGGCCATATAAAAATTCTTGAGTTAAATATACCAAAATACAATGTAAGCCTTTTGTAAACCATCTATAGGTGCAACAATTTCCAAACTTTCTAGTCCAGACTCTAGTTTGGTTAGTTTTGCCATTAAATAATTCACGTAACAACTTCTGTATTTTTATAAACTCTGAATCTATTATTTTTATATGATTCTCAAATGATACAAATCTACTCGATCTGGGACTAATTTTCAACTTTTGAAAAACGTTTAGAGATTTTGATACCAATATATTGATAATTTTCTCAAAACCCATGCAAAATTTTACGGCCAAAAAACCTCTCCGTTTGTAAGATATGAGTGAAAATGTGTCTATTTATGGTAACAAAAGCTTCTTTCATTTGAAATTGAAATCTAAATGTTAAAAAGTTGGACCATGCTCCTTTAAGTTGTTCTGTTTGCCAAAACATCTGGTGACCAATTGCTCAATGAAATATTGACAATGCATGACTAATTATTTTTGATTGTTTATTGTATCATATCATATCATGTCGCATGCGTTATGAGTGAATAACACTACTCATTGAAATAAAAATACCAAAATACACCATGTAAGTTTCCCAAGAAAGTACTGAACATTTTACAATCTATAAGCAAAAATAGAAGTTGACATTTCAAGCCAAACTTTTGTCCAAGTAGGACAAGATTATAGGGCATAAACAAAACAGGTTTTGAATATGCCCCATCACCATAGATACTGATGTAAACAAATCCAGAAAACACTGTCACTGATATGAGTCATGGATGACCAACACCCTCTTACTGCAGTGTTGTTCTTGGGGGGGGGGGGGCACTCAACTTTGAAAATGGTAGGTATGTGTGACACCAAAGCGTACCACTAGGGGGTGTACTGAACTGTGATGGGTCGTATTGAACATTTTTTTTTTTACCAAAATACAAATTTCTTTCTGAGATGATTGTTTATATTTTTCATCAATTCTTTGAAGATGATGGCAATATTTTATTGTTTTTTCCCCTCTCAAAATGGGGTCTCAAGAATCTCAAAATGGGGCCTCAAGAAATTGAGTATGTTGCAAATACGGTCTAAAGAATGATAGAAGAGGCAAAAGGGAGTGCTGACTGCCAGACATACATATCCTGACCATATATGAGTGCTTCCCCCTCCCTCCGATTTACTTATTCCTAAAAATAGATGTCCTTAATTATAGTAAACTAACTAGGTCAACAAATTATTAGAGCAGGATAAATAGCACTGCTTTTTTGGTTTGACAAATTATACATGGTATAAACTCCAGTTATGAGCATAACAACTTTTGTGCATTTAGGCCAAAATGAAATGAATTAAAAAAAACACAAAAACAAATAGAGACTTTGTTCACTAATACTGGACTAAATACATCCTGGTTGGGGGCATTCAAGTATCTCTTGTTAGCATGAATGAAGCATAAATTGAACGAAAAAATACCTCAAATAAGATTTCTACCTCAAATAAAATATCATTGCTTCAGGAAAACAACTCTTTTAGTGTGATTTTTAAGTCATTTTCCCTGAAAGCACAGATTTTACTAACCGAAACACAATGAGTAAAAACTGCATTTTTAGTACTTAAATACTTTAAAAAAAATCTTTTTCTTTGTTTCTTTTTTTTTTCTCAGAAGGGAGTACTTACTAGACTCACTAAATCCTGATTCTCAGTTGGTGTTCAAAAAACGAATTCCAACAAATTTTTCTTGTAATTTTCCAGTGATATAGTTACAAACTGGTAAATGAACACCCTGGGAGGAGGTTTCAGAGTAGCTGTTGTTGCCGTAGACGACCAAGCTTGTAGTTGGGGCAGACGACCAAGCATTTACAATTTTTGAGTTGTTGTAATGTAGAACGATACATTTGCATATTTGCCGCATTGGTCTATCGCAAGAAAAGCTGAATTTATTCTAACTCAAAAAACTTGTCTTTGCGACCATCATGACAAGATAATCAATATATATCGGTTTGTCGCAAAATTTTTCTGATGTGACACGGTCATGTTTGCGCACTTTAAATCTTTGACATCACGCTGGTCATATGACCACCATGACAGACACTTTGAAACCAGCTTAATAGTTCAGCATCCACTCATTAATACATGTAACATGATCTGCATTATCAAATCAATAGTATAAACACACACTACCTATTACTTAACATTGAGCAGGATTTGATTTCATAACAAATTCTGTTTTTTCCTTGTCCCCAAAAGTCTAAACTAAAATAACTCCCAAAACATAACATTATCACTACACTTTATCTAGGCCATACGTCCAAACACATTTTATCAACCGACAGACATTCCCTAAGAGATATTTGCTTACACTTATTTGCTCAGAATGTAGCTTTTGTGTGTAAACGGGAATTAGTTTGTTTTACTGCATTGAGTTTGCATGGTAAAAGAACCCTGAGCAAATACCTCTCCTGGATGGAGCACTACATTCTTGGTAGTGGTGCACCAAGAGTTTTTGGCACCAAGGGCAAGAAGAGGACTGGGCGCTCCTGAATTACCTTGGATAAAAACAGTTCATCAAAAAATATACAGCAGCTGTCAAAATAAAACACCCTGACAAAGCAGAAAGAGGGATTGGGCGAGCAAGGATGATACAGCGCAGCTTATTTAGAAACCTTTTTTGGTGGTAAATTGTGTAATTTCAACAGAAATTTGGTTAAATTTTGAATATGAACGTGAAGCACACAAAAAGTTTTGTAGCAATTTGCTAAGTTTCGCTGAAAAATATAAATTGTAATGGCAAGCAAAGCATGCAAAATTTGCTAACATCAGTAGTATATTTAACTATTGTCCATCTATTTTCCAACTGTCGATTCAACTATATGTCGTGACAATTTGGCATCTTCATGGTACTTGCCTCTCCCTTCGCTACGCTACCGAGTGATTCTCAGAAGGGAATAATTGTGCGAGTGAATATCTTGTGCGAGAAAATGTGTTTGGACTAAGGACCCTATCTCAAGGCATCTAGTCAAGATTATTAACCACAAAATCAACCATAAAATGTTAATAAAATATAAAAATCTATGTCACAAGCTTTCATTTGTTGTTGCACATCACTACACAATAAATAAAGTTAGATTTGATTAAAAATTTGAACTAAATATTTACAACATTTCTGTAATAATAACAATTAAATCAAATATGCAAATTGCATGAATAAATTATACACATTTATAATGTTTTTGACATTTAGAGTACTATAAAGTAAATCATCTACCTGTTTTAAGTGACATTGAACAAAATACAACATATACACAATTGTCAGAAACAAATGGCAGGATTCTGTTATGGTGGTACGAAAGGTGAAATAATGTTTCTCTGTTTAAGATTAAAAGAAGGTCTAACAGCAATATCTTGAAAATCACATGGTTGATTTGGTTTAAGTTCTGTTTAGTTTACTTCCACACTGCAGTTCATGTTTGGAACAGCTTGCCAGATGATGTTGTTGGCAACATCTCCGAAAAATGGTGTTGCATCCTTTAAGAGCAAGGTGCATGAGTATATGTCTGGTGCTCTGGCATAATGAGCGGAAAGTCGCGATTTTCAAAATTGAGTTTATGTTGTATTTTAATTCTCTATTATCTCAGCTTTCCAATGATATATAATATGTCATACTTTCTTTCTACGATTTTCATTTAGAGATCGAAATATAAAACAGTCCACTCAAAATCTGGCAGTAAAAGATTGTCGTAAATCGATTCTAAAGTTACTGATTATTATAGTGCATTTTATATACCTCATATATAGATTCCTGTCCTCTGATTGGTTAAAAGTGAGGGCATGGATTTTACTAGGCCCGGGGCATATTTTTCACTAGGCCCGCTCAATACATTTTGCGCAAAATACGGCGCGGTCAGCATTGAAAAGAGAAATATCGTAAATCATTATCGGTTCTTTTAACCAACCAGACGACGAAAATCTATATATTCGGTATATAAAACGAATATTGACTGCTTTTTGTTCGGGGCTTGGTTAAAATTATTTTCCCTCGGTGATCTCAAAACCATGAATATGCCCTCAGCTTCGCTTCGGGCATATTCATGGTTTTGAGATCACCTCGGGAAAATAATTTAAACCATGCCCCTCAAAGCAGTCAATATTTGTATAATAGCAAAACGCGATCAATTACCCGTGAATTATTGCACTTCACGGCATAAATGACCTTCAAAACGCGAAGTGCAGATTAACACGTATGTACTAATGCGTTTTATGTTAAAAAACGAAATTTGATCTTTTCACCATATTTTTACTTTAGCAGCCGTTTATTCAAAATTTTCAATCGCGACTTTCCGCTCATTTTGCCAGAGCACCACACATATTGTCTCATGTTTAAGGCTTCTGCCCCTGCACTCCACTTTTCTTGTTGCTGTGAACCATGGATTAGGCCATAGTGCATTGTTGCTTATGCTAGATTTTGATATTAATCAATCCTTATGGACTATTGTTCACCTTCATATTAATAATAGCCCTATTTTTCAATCTCACACAGAGAAACATATTTCCTTTCATTCCATCTTAACCATGGTAGCTGACACCCAATAACAGGGATGGATGGAGCTATATACTTGGTCATGTGAATGCAAGAAAGTCCTACGTGTAAAAGCTGCCATTTGTCATAAATCTACCTAACACGCTACTATAGTGTCCAGTGATTGGTGTTCTTTCTTGAAATGGTTCTCCATTTCAAGTACCACTGTTCAAAATAACCTATGGAAAGTGGGTCTTAGAACAACATATGGGAGACACATTTCTGGGTTTTTGTTACATTTTAGTGACAAGGTGTAAAATAGATATAACAGCCATTGCAGATACAGCTAACTTTTTTGCACTCACATGACAACTACTGTTCTGATCATTCTGATAGAGCATTTAACTGTTGACTCTTTCTAGCATGATAATTGCCCTCAACTCATCATAATATATACTTAAAGGCCTAAAAATAAAGAGAGTTTTACCTGCCACTATTTTTTTATCTCTGGTTTAACTTATTACAATTACCCAGCAAATCTGTGTACTGGCTGGCGATTATCAACTTACATTTTTTACAAAAAGAGCTGCCTTTGATAAGAATTTTATTCTTAAACAAAACAAATTTAACCTAGGAGATAAAGATGAAACTTGCTATTCAGCTGCTAATAGAAATTTAATATATTCCATTACCTATACACTAAACCATGTTTTTACACTGTAAACTTTTATCACTAGAAGTGTCTGAGTAAGTCAAAAGCAAAAACGTAATATGCAGGCCCAAGAGAGACCAAAGTGACAGACTAATGCTATTCAAATATAGCAGCTACAGTGTATGTAGAGGTAATGTATAATTATATTCCTGTACCCTTCAGAAGTAGCATTTAATGTATGTAAGATTTGAGCATCAAGGAAATGAACTTCATATACACATCAAGGGCTATGAACCACAATGTGAAATCTGTATTTCTGGCTAAATACACCCGATATCAAATGATCATGATGTATTCAGGGACATGAAGCTAAAGTAAACTTGGTCCCTGAAAAGTGTATTAAATCTTTCATCTTGAAGCTACAATCAAAATCTTTAAATCTTGTGTTCTTAATTTTGTTGAAATGCAGATGGCCTTGTGGTACCAAGTCCTCAACACAGTTATATATCCTTGGTAGGAAGACCAAAATAAAACACCATGTTTACTTTTTCAATCACATTCATACAATTATATGAAAACAATTAACTTTTCATTTTTGAACACTAAAATGCAGTTCCTAACGATTAGTTAATTTGGAGATACTGTATTCACAACAGGGAATCACAGTCATACTGTTTTTGTGTGATATAAATATCCAATTTACAATTATACCCTTTATTGAAGACATAGTTTGGCAAAAGTTTTCACAATATTGGGAGAATTTCATAGAAAAGAGGGAACAGTGTAAAAATTTGTGAAATATTTCAAATGAAGAGTAGACATTTGTTATATTTCTACTGTATTTGATCTAGTTGGCAATTTTTGATCAATAACAGTTTGTTAATTATTATGGTATGGTGATTATAAAACATTATTCAGCTAAAAATATGCAAGGTGCATTATTTTTTGTAAGATGATGCGATATTTTTGTACAATGTACGTCAAGATGTGCAGAATGTAACTGGACCAATTTGATTGACAGTTACAATGCAGAATGATAAAATTAAAGAAAAAAAAAATACTGTCTTCCACATATACATAACATTTGTATATGTAGAAAGAAAATTCTAAAGGTTTTTTTCAGAATCTGTTGACAACCATTAATTTTATACATGATTTATTTCAGACCACTACTATAGGAAGACCTCAAGCTTTCGATTAGAAGAATTATTTGCATAACTAATACTGTATTTCAGCCATTGATTTAGAATCAAGATTCTAGTTAGATGATGTACAACATTCTGTTTAGTGTTGAGTAAGGACTGTGGAGCATAATTTGGAATCGTTTTGGAACTTACTATATTATCAAGCTATACTTTGATCAATACTAAACAGGCAGGCCTATTCACATAATGAATTGATATAGAAAAGCGTAATGTGTAGCTGAACATAGCACAATTGCAGCAGACGCAGTGCGTTTCATATGTGATATGTGTGGTTTGTACATCAATATCAATGTGCACACACTTGAGTGGTATCACCTTGGCTCATGGGCAACGAAAACCCTCACAATTCCAGCCTATTTGATGATGATCAAAGTATACACAAAGATTGGGACTATGACATTTGGGACTATGGCATCTGTATACTGATGCTGGTCAGACTGGCAAAGCCTCAGTGTTCCCTCTAATGATTTTGGCTTTGCGCCAAATGACAACACCATATAAACAACACCTCATACTCACCGTTCATTGGCGAACCACATGCAAAATGAACATTAATCTTTAAACGAAACAAGCATGGTTCGCGAACCAGTAGTCTCGTCTGCGTATCGACCGCCTACTGAATTGACCGCCTTGTTAATCATTCAGTTGTGGGGTGGAATAGGATAGGGTAGGAGTAGGGTATGCGTATTGAGCATTTTCTTAATTGATTACTACATAATTATTCAGTGCGTGTTAATTCCCTCAGATTTGGTAAACAAGCACTATGGTCCAAGTCAGGGGTTCATGAGTTATGAGCTTGACCTCAAAATGACCTCGGATGACCTCAGGTCAACTTTTTGAACAATTTTAAAAATTTGACCTCAAATGACCTTTTGACCTTGAATGACCTTCACCGCACCCCCCCCAAAAAGGCGCGGCGCGTGTGCTAATCCCGAACCCCTTCATGTCACCAAGTTTCATTACCATAGCCCTTATGGTTTAGGAGATATACTTAAAATACCAAATCACGCATAAATTAGGTACTTCATATGCATAGTTTGCGTTCAAATTGTACTCAGCGCCAGTTCAGCTCCAACCCTACCCACTCACCAAATATCATCAACATAGGGCATACGGTTTCTGAGATTTGCTCCGGACAAGAAATGCGGACGGCGGACGTCGGACAGTTTTAAGGAATGGTATGTCTCTTCTGAAAAATTTTCAGGCGAGACAAAAATAAAAATAGAAATGAGCTTTCACCTTTCTTTTGAAAACTCTTAATTGCACCAATTTGGAAGTAGGTAAAATAAAACCCTTTTTTCATATGAAAAGCCTTGCACCAATTTTGGAGCTTCTGCGCCAATTTCGCGTCATACGCCCTTAGCAGGGCAACCCTGCACAGCATACTGTAAAGCACTTTAATTTCACGGCATTAAAATTTAGCGAATTTGGAAACGCTTACTTTTTGGGTGCATTTTAATTTCACTAATTTGAATCATCTTGCTATTCAATGCTATGTTAACAATTATTTTAGCGGCATTTTAATTTAGCGAATTGTGATACTAGCGAAATTAGCGAAATTAAAATGCTAGCGAAATTTTCATGCTTTACAGTATATAGCCATATGACCACAGACAAATATGGGAGTGTGGAGTGCATAATAAGAAACCACTAAAATACAAAGAACAAAATCTTCATGAATAGAGATGAGGGGAAGTATTAACTTTCATAAATTTTGCGGATTTAAAGAAAGTCCATACATGGCTAAAGATTTTACAACACTCTTGTTGAGAAAAAATATAAATCTTGAAAAGTGCCACATCTATTGAGGTGTTTAGAAAACAGGAATGAAAAGGTTGAAGAATGTTGAAAACCTTTAGAATCTTGATTCTAACGCTATGTTTCAGCACACTACTATATTCATCTATATGGGATACACTATCTGAGTATATCATAACCTTGTTGTATAAAAGCCACACTAAGTTGAAAGCACTTGTGACAATTATAAGGCATCTAATTGGCTAGCTATCCTCTGTATCCATGTGTACACACTTGCTGTTCAATATGAAAAGTATAAGTGATAGTACTGCACTAAGAAGCAACTCGCTCAATAGGGTGATATGGGGCTTTCTTGACCAAGTGGTAATTTGGAACATTGAAAGTTTCTGCTTAATGTTAAGAGAACAAACCCTGTATGATTTGTACCCATAATTGCAAGTATTCAGTTTACTTAGTCAAAGGTTGAGATACTTTCAATGTTTCAATTTACTACATGTCCCAGGTAGCCACAATCAACCCTATTTTCATCTTTCTTCACTGTACTGTAAGGAACTCACTCTGACACACAGCCATGAACATGGTTTCCAGGAAAGAACAGATATCAGCTGCTTGATTCTGTTGAGAAAAAGTACAAAGTTGAAGCATAATACAGGTTTTGACAAAAATAGATTTAGATAAAATAATTTTTTAATCAAATAGAAAAATCTATCAAAAATAATATTGGGTAAACCACATTACTCTTTTTGTTGACAAAAACTGTAATTTCACTCACATGAATGAATTTCTAAAGCTAGATTATCTCAGGTTAATTGCAATTGCAATCAAAACCTCACTTCCCCACCCTAAAATTGAACTTAATTCTGAATAAATCATAATCAAAAGATACCCATATAGTAAAATACGATTGGGCCAATGTTGGCAATGGTCACCACGGTCGCGGTCACAGTGCCAATGTTGGGCCAACATTGGTTCAACATCTTTTTTGGTAGATGGATGGTAAATGGCTGGTAAGACCTACCGGTAAGTTCATGACATGATAGAACATGAGCGGAGCTAACAGCCTAATGTTATTTGGCCAGGTAAAAAGTTTGGGGTTAATTTTATCCAAATCAAGTTATTTTGCCTGCAGTTTCTACCTCAATTTATAACCCAACGGTAAAGCAACTAATTGCAATTACAAATTACAATTACTAGAGATTACTAATAGCAATTACAAATTGCAATTACTAGAGATTTTAATCACTCCATGATT
>JXSR01S045736.1:82540-93136 GCA_000969725.1 Ophiothrix spiculata
TACCTTGTAGCCCTCTTGTGACTTAAAGAAATGCCCTTGGATTGTCTTGGCCCTAAAAAGGCCTTTTGTGTCCCTTGGGGCCTGTACATGCATAGATGTTCTGGAGTTGTCTAGTTTGGTTCTATAGTTATTTACACATTGGATCTGCAAATAAATTGCAACTATTTGTACATTCTCAATACTCATGTCAATGCTGATTTTCAAAGTTCCTGCCAGAATTATGTCTTAGAGCTTGATCCATAGTAACTTCATTATTCATCAATGTTTATGTTAGCATTCAGTACAAACCCCATGGAGGAAATTGCCAGATTAGGTTGCAGAGAAACTTTTTCTCCTACTTGATATAGGCCTAGTGTGCATCCTGTTTTGCTTTTAGACACTGAGATTACCAAAACGATGGATATGATTTGGTAGGTGTGTGTGTGTGTTAATACATTCTTCATAGTTAGGAACAAATTAACAATTTGTTACAACGTGATGGGCTGATGAAAAGGATGACACATGATAGAACTTGAAAAAACGTGCACTGTATCAAAAATTTATGTAATTGTTAAGGGTTCATTTCTTGGGTCAAAATGATGAATAGCTCTTCTTCTCACCTTATTTTTCTTTCAGATTATGATGTATCCCATCAGATTAGATGCAATTTTAAGAGGGTTTAACGGTTTGATTTCGTGGGAGCCCATCCTTCCACCATATTTGTACAGCTGTGTGCTTCTAGTTCGTCTGAGGGGTGGAATAAAAAGTAAAATGGTTAAAAGTTGGTCAAATCATGGAGTATGTGCATTGTTTGTGGTTTGATGCCAAGGAAACATTTGGTAAAAATATTTACTTCAAAAATTTGACCAACCCAAGGTGATTTTTATTTTTTCACACTTATTTATAGGAACTACGACAGTGGTTGGTTTCAGGTCTGAGTTAAAAATACTTGAAGTCTTGAGCATTGCATCCCTAGACCCACAAAAATGTCTTTAAAAATCCCATTTTCCACTTGTCTTACCCCTGCTAGTGTGATATTAAGAAACAAAAACCAACAAGTTAAGATGAAGCACCTGAGTAGACTACTGTACATTAAAAATCTTCTGAAGATAGCTTTTTTGGAATAATTTATCAGCCAACATCTAAGAGTGTTACAGATGTGTTTTAATGAAAAAAAAATCAACTTTGCAGTAGGAATTTTAAAGATTATTTGCACTGTACTGATTGCCACAAGAAATTTGAAATTGTCTCATCCCACATACACAACTCCTCATCAAATTGGTCACAGTCTACATACTATACTACTACAAAATTAAAATATTGAATGAACTGTGGTCAGGAATTTGAGGCAATTTCAAACCTTCTGGTACAAAATGTATAACCACTAAGTGAAACTCACGAAATATGCAGGATTTTATAATGTTGTAAAGCAGGATGAATTGCTTGTTGAAAGCAATGTACGCAGCTCGATAACGTATAGTGTCAACATGCCATAATTGTCTTTGGTTTTACCAGTTCTTTTCTGCCAGCTATTCCAAGCAGCCTGTTCCAAATGCCGACTTATTGCCAACTTTCGACAAAATGCATTTTCTAAGCCGCTCGTAAAATTTTGGTGGAATTTTGTAGGCGCTATCCGATGTCGCCATAGCTGAAATACAATATATGAGAAAAAATGAATAAGAATACACTGCATGGATGGACGGAAAGACAGACAGATAGGCTTAGACAGATAACATTATCTGATCATGTTATGGGTGTTACACCATCAATAATGTACATCATGTACACCAAATTCTGTAAGCTTATTCAAATATCCCATAGATTATCTAATTACCTTGTTTTCTGGTCACATTAAGCGGTGCATTACGGTTGGATATCACTTTCTGTGCTATGTATTATGTTCTAGCCAGTGTACTTGGCCAAAGGTAATGACTCAGAATCCCAACCCTTCAAAATTTAGCAGCCTGATGGCGTGGGTGTGTGTGTGTGTTAAAAAAACCCTCAATTCTCCACAATTTTCAAGCAGTTTTTGTTGAATGATACACTCTGCGAACAGAAAACTCACCTATTTAGGGGAAGAGGCCACTAAAAAATGTAAATTTCAGTGAAATAAGTATTTAAAAATGTTCCGTAGTTCTACTTCTTCCCTTATTTTTTTTCAGATTCTGACGTATCCCATCAGATTAGATGCAATTTTAAAGGGGGTGTTATTAATATTAGTTTGATTTCACAGGAGCCCATTCTGGAATATTGTCTGCAACTTTCGCCATATTTGTACAGTGCTGCCTTCCAGTTTGTCTGACGGGTGGAATAAAAAGTAGAATTATTAAAGGTTGGCAAATCATGGAATATATGCATGTGCATCGTTTGTGGTTGCATGCCAAGGAAACATTTGAAAAAAAAAATTTACTTCAAAAATTTGACCAAACCAAGGTGATTTTGTTCCACACTAATTTTTAGGAACTATGACAGTGGTTGGTTTCGGGCCTAAGTTCAAAATACTTAGGGTTTGGCGATATTATTTTGTGAAGTGCATTCTTTACATTATGAAGTTGACTTTCATTGTAAATGTTAATTTATATTGTATTTCCCATTCTATTTTTTCATAGTCATAGCAGTTCTTACCATATGCATGGTTATAGTGCTATTATTTTTATATCTAACAAGAAGAAGACAATTACAAAATGGTAGGTGAAATATGAAACTTTGTAAAAATGGTTTGGTCTATCCAATTTTGTTCATTTACTAGTGGATGTTTTGCTAATCATTTACTTCGAGATGTTTGATGCTACATGGTCCTTTCTTAGATACATCTTAGTAATGGTGTTGTCAAATTTTGTGCCTAGTGTTTTTTTGTTGGTTACCAATTCGTCAAAAACATGTAAAGCAATACTTCCTGTAGTCTCGATCATGTTGGTGAACTTTCTCTTTGAGATTTCAATGGCTACTTTTGTCCGTCACTTATATCCATACGTTTCTTTGCCAACAAGCTTTGCCTTTATTTGCCACAAAATATGGCAACACCATTGCTAAGAAAAGATTATCTTGCATCATGGTTGGCAGTTCCATCTCGGTGTTGAGAAAAACAACAATATATGTTTGCTGAAACAATAAGTGAATAAAATTGGATCAGATCCGAGAATCAACTTTTCCATTGTTTTGTCTCATTTTATGTATACACTGTGTAAATGATTACCATGTTTGATACTTGGTCTGACATACCTTTGAATATATTCATTTTATATATGCAAACCTCTGGTCAGGAGGAACATAAGATCTTCTCCAAAACTTGTAGAGTTGCCTGCAGGGGCGGACTGGGTTCTCCAGGAAACCGGTCGTGGCAAAAAATATTAAACCGGCCCTTTCAACCATGGCAACGAAGCTGATGGGATCCGGGGGCCCACCTTAGAGCTCTGGTAGGGGTCCAGGGGGCATCACCCCTGGTGGGGTTTCAGGGGGCCAAGCCCCCGGGAAAATTTGGGATTTTATGCAAATTTAGGGGTCAAAGAATGTGGATTTAATGACTATTTTTGAAGCAAATCAAGCTTTCTTCTTTGTGAGTAACCGGCCCTGAGCAACCCAAAACCAAGCGGCCCATGTGGCGATCGCCAAAACGCCACCGTTGCCAGTCTGCCTATGGTTGCCTGATTGATTTCATACTAAAATTATTATAATATTTGGTTGCTACACATCAAAACTTAAGGTACAACATTGTAACAAATCTGAATATGGCGACTGAAATGAGAAAATGAGTGAAAAATAGTTGGAGGTTGATTTTGAGATATTGTTAAAATGAGATTCCTTGATGTGATATTTTCAATAACTCTTTCCTACAAAATGATTTAATTTAAATTAAATCATTTAGTAGGAAAGAGTATTATAAATGTCAACATTTTTGAGATTTTATGACCATGTCAGATTTTTTCCCCTCAAAAATATCCCTAGATAATCACTTAAGCACAAATCAATATATTATGGACATTTGAAAGATTATAATCTTTAAATCTTGTCTGCAAAATTTGATTGAAATCTGACATTAAAATGCTTTAGAGTTTGAAATGGTGCTAAAAATTTCAATAATCCAACAGCCTTGTTAAGGCTTCATAGAACATCCTGAATTTCAATTGCGTTTACTCGAAATTTATGATTGCCATTTAGGTATTCAAAGAGTTGTTCATCGCTAATCAACAACGATGCATCCATGCGTCTGCGTATTTTTTTATCGCGCGAGGGTGGCTTTAGCCACCTGAGTGTGATAAAAATACGCCGACGCATCGGATGCAGATTTGTTGATTAGCGATGAACAACTCTGTAGCATGTTTGAATACTTTTCAACAACGAAAATCTTCTTGAAAACGCATGAATTAAATTCTAAATTTTTCCAATTTAACAGATACTAATCTCAATAAAAATACTTTGAAGAATCTAAAACAAAATGCTAGTTTTTAAATTATTGTTGCTTTGTTGTTTTCAACTGTTCCCAAGCGCCAGTCCTTGCACTTGCTCAAGTTCCCGACGCGCGATGAACAGTGCGCCGATTTATGTGCACTGCGTAAACGCACCTCTGTGTACGCTGTGCCGTGCGTGACGCGCTTATTTGAATATCAACTGTAGATTCATCACAAATCAACAACGGTGCGCTCCCGTATAAGAAGATACAATGAGTTGTTGAAAGTCTGATCAAGGTTGATATGTTGCTGTAACTTTTGATGCAAAATTCAAATTGACACAAATCTGAACAATAATAAAGAGGAATAAAGGCTGTACATGTCCACCAATACCAATATCTAAATTTTGACTTTTGTGCCTTTCAATGTGCAGCATCCCATATATACATGATGTTGTCTATTGTAATACGGAAGTGTAACATACAATCTTTAAACGTACACACCATGAAATTAGACTCTGTTACTATATTTAGAGCGAATCCCTTGATTCCACAACAAAGAAAGTCCAGTGGTGTTTTTGTATTTTCAATATTCAAGATTATTTATTCACCATCATAAAATACAAACAATTTAGTAAGCAATTAGATTAAAGATGGTAGGGTGTCTACAAGGAGCAAACCTCGTAAAGTGTAGACAACCTTACAGAAAGTTTCAGAAAAAGATAACGCGGACAAACAATGTGACCAAGGACATATTAGTGAAGAACGTAGACTGACAATACAAGTGCAGACAGACAAACAGAAGATGTTGGCAATAGGATTTTGAATATGATTCATAATTATCAAACAATTATATAACAGTAAGTAAAGAACATCAATGATAGAGAGAGATCAAATAATGTTTATACTTATATTTAAAGACATTAATTGAGACAACAGATCTAATATTATCAGGGATTGCATTCCACATAAGAGGACCTTGTGTACGGATGGTATTCCTCGCTAGATCATATTTATATCGAGCAGGCCTTAATAAATTATATGAACGAGTGGCATAGTCATGGATGGGGACATTTTTAACAAAATAACTGTTGAAATTTGACGGAAGATTATTGGTGATAGACTTAAACATAAAAAGAGACTTAATTAATTTATGGATATCATAGATGGTTAAAGTATTCAGCTGGGAAAATAAGGGTGGTGTATGGGCAAGCCACGCAGAACCTGTACAAAGTCTGACTATTCTTTTTTGCTTAACCAAGATCTTGTTTAGGTTACAGTTATTAGGATCTGCCCAAATAATGTTACAGTAATATAAATGTGGAAGAACTAATGTATTATACAATGAAAATAAAGTTTCATGAGGAAGGATGTGTTTTAAACGGAACAAAATTCCAGTATATTTAGAAACAATATTGGTAACATAAGTGTTATGTTTCTCCCATGTTAAACATTCGTCAACATAAACACCGAGAAATTTGGTGTGAGACACTTTGTCAATTTCAATACCATCAATATAGATATGAATACCATTATATAAGCGATTACTGTGACGATTCTTGAAAATAATATAATTTGTTTTATCAATATTAAGAGATAACTTATTAACCTTAAACCAAAGCGAAATGTTAGATAACTCAGTATTGAGGGAGGTGATAAGCTGATCCAAGTTATTGCTGGATAAAATAGCATTGGTATCATCAGTATAAATAAAAAATGATAAGGAATTAGACGAGTATGCTATGTCATTAACGTACAAAATAAAAAGTAAAGGACCCAAAACTGAACCTTGTGGAACACCACATTGAACAGTAGCAATATCTGAATTACAATTGTTGTAGCTGACAAATTGTTTTCTATTAGTTAAATAACTTTTGAACCACTCCAAGGCATTTCCACGGATACCATAATGATGCAATTTGGAGAGGAGAATGTCGTGACTGATCGTATCAAATGCCTTGGAGAGGTCCAGGAATATCCCAGCAGTATGATCACCTTTGTCAAGCCTCGAGGCAATGTTGTTATAAGCCTCCAATACAGCCATATATGAAAAAAATTGTTTCTAAACCCAAATTGACTAGAATGAAGTAAATCATATTCAGTAAGGAAATTATAAAGTCTCTTATGGATAATACGCTCAAAAACCTTTGAAAACACAGGAAGAACTGAGATAGGACGATAATTGTTACATACATCAGAAATACCAGATTTGAAAATAGGGACAACTTTTGCTAACTTAAATTGAACAGGAACAATACCAGAAATCATTGATAAATTAAAAATGTGTGCCAACGGATGAGCAATGAGATGTTTAACAGCCTTAACAGCTTTAGGCTTAATTTCATCATAGCCTGGACTTTTGCCGACCTTTAAAGAAGTGCATAACGTCTGTACTTCAGCATCGTCCGTTGGTGTAAGAAAAAGAGAATTAACCGGAGAGGGAATGTTATTCAAAAAATGATTGGGCAAATGTTCATATCAGAAATATTATTAGATAATCGAGAACCAACATTAATAAAATAATTATTAAAACCATCAGCAATATTTTTAAAATCAGAGGTAACAGTGCCATTAATATTGAAACAATCTGGAAAAGATTTCTTACGGTTCCTACCTAACAAACCATTTAAAATCTTCCAGGTTTGTTTGAGATCATTTTTGTGATGATCCAGCAAGTTGGAATAATAAATTTTCTTTGAGGCACGAATCAGATTGGTTAACTTATTTCTGTAATTAACAAGAAGTAACTTATTAGAATCAGTTGGATTTGATTTGAACTTCCGATAAAGTTTGTCTTTGCGACGAAAACACAAGTTTCACTAATAACAAAATCCCAATTCACTAATTCAACTTGATTAATAAAATTACGTATGTTACGGGAACTAAATGTACGACACTTGATATCACTAAATGGTTTCTTTTTTGATGGATAATGAACTTGTAATTTGGAAAATAGGAAAATGATCGGTAATATCAGAAATAAATACACCAGACTTAATTTTGTGATCAAAAACATTTGTAAAAATATTATCAAGTAATGTTGCAGAATGAGTGGTGATTCGTGTTGGTCTATTGACAAGAGGAAACATATTGTGATCAAAAAAAATGGTAAGAAAATCATTAATTTTGGATTCAGAATCGTGCTTTAAAAGATCCAAATTAAAATCGCCACAGACATAACAGACCTTGTTTTCAACAGATATTTTGTCAAAACAGCGAAGTAAATCAGAATTAAATAAATCAATATCAGTACAGTGAGCACGATAGACGTTTCCGATAATAATGTTTTTGGAGTTAGAATTAACAATTTCAATAAAAACAGACTAAGAATGGTCAACTAAAGCAGTGTTGGGCGATATTAAACCAAGGTCATATCTAACTTTAAAAGAAATGGAATTATGAATATAAATTGCAGAACCACCACTCCTCCTGTTCTTACGAGGTACACTCACTAAAGAATAATTTGGATTATCAACTAAATTTGATTCATCTTCTTTAAACCAGGTTTCAGACATAGCAATTATTGAAATTGATATTAGATAAACATACATCAATGTTGTCTTGATTCCGGTGATAACTTCGAGAATTTAAATGTAAAATCGAGAAACCATCATTAAATGTCGCATCAACACCATCAAGGCAACAATCAAAAATATAATTACATGAATTATCAGAATTAGGATTCAACAAATTATTTCCACTATTATTATTGATCAAATCATCAAATACAAACGGATTCAATTTTAAACTTAACAGCTTGTTGTACTCAACAGAATTATGAAAATAATAAAGTGAATATCGAAACTCATCGTCATCTAGAATATGATTAAAAGGAAATAAATTACCAGTACAATTGAAGCACATCCAAAGTGGATCAGATACATTACCATAAATACATCTTTCATGATAAGAGCAATTACAAAATTTACAAGTAATATAATGATCATTAACAAATTCATTGGAACATTTATTACAAATCACCATTGCCAACAAGTGCACACAAAAATAATAAATGATAAAAACAATACAAAGGGATATGTGGGAAGGTCCAAGAGGACTATGAAAAGGCCAAGGCAGGAACAACATGATAGTCAGGGAGAATAATCATGTTAAAGAGCAAACAAATTGGGTATAAAGTAAATAAATCGGACATGAATAATAAAAGGGGATAAAAAAGGCTTTAATAAATGAAAGAATTTAATAAATTGATAGGAGGATAGATAAATAAATTAATCAAAAGCAATTAAATTAAATCAACAAAACAATCGACCAGTAAATCAACCGATCAACCAACAGATCAATCAATTAAGTAATCAACTAAAATCAATCAATCAACCGATCAACAAATCAATCAACCGACCGCAATCAACTAACCATCCAATCAAACAACCAATCAGTCAATCAATCCATCAATCAATCAATCCATCAATCAATCAATCAATCAATCCATCAATCCATCAATCCATCAATCCATCAATCAATCAATCAATCAGTCAATCAACCAATCAATCAATTGATCGACCGACCAATCAATCAATCAAGTCAAAACGGACAATCAACCAATAAACCAATCAAACGATAGACTGACATCAATCGGCCAACCGATCGATCAATCAATCAACCAATCAGCCATCACATCGATCGATCAGTCAATCGAAAAAAATCAACCAATCAATCAACTAATCAATCTATTAATCGAAATAACTAATGATAAAACAAAGGATCAAAGAAAAGAATAACACAAAATAAATTTAAGGAATGTAGATGAAGATGAAGATGTAATAAACAAAAATATCATTCACCAGTATAGGAAGAGAGGAAAAAATATTATTGCTAAAGTAAATGAGAGGGAAAAAAATGTCATTGAAGGAAAAAAAGATGACGAGCAACTGGTAACAAGTAAACATGATGAAAATGAAAGTCATAGACCCAAAAGACAGTCAACCGAAACGGGGCATTGAGTCGAGATAGAAGCAGACACATCATGAATACCCGCACTCCAGAGGGGTCAATTGAAGGTAATTCAAGAAACAACATTAAGATAGGACAAAAATAAAACATTGATCACCATCAGCTGAACCGATTCATGTAAGGATAAAGAAAAGGATATGTGACACACTTGACCGAAGCACAATGCGCAATGGGAGTTGGGTATGAAAAAATGGAACATGACAATAGTAGAGTGCCTTCCGGGAATGCGTCACGATAAAAACAAACAAACAAAGCAATCAGTAAAACCCATGGTGAGTAGAATTAAACAGGATGATTATGCAATCGTGCAAGCAGTGACATAAAAACTGAGACCTTGACAGCGATATGCCGATTGAAAGGAAGAGAAACCAATTAACACAAAGAATATGCAATTGCGTAATCATCATATGACAGAGTAAAGGACCTTGACAGCAACGAGCTGAATGAAAGGAGGATAAACCAGGTCAGAGAATCTGTCAAATGATTAAACAACAACATAATTATGACACAAATGATGCGTGCGAATGAAAACAGCATCCCAGTACTCCCAACGACCACTGCCTACAACATTGCATTAATAATTAAGAAAAACACATTTATAAGCGGAAAAAATACAATAAATACACATCATAAACAGTAAATCAGAAAGTCAAACGAAAAATAATAAGATCCACTGATAATCCCATCGAACGATCGATCGATCAATCAATTGATCAGCCAAAGATCCGATCAATCAATTGACCAACTCGCAAGACAAACAACCGATCAACAGGACAACCAGCAAATCAAGCAGGTCAAGCAACAGTCAACAACACTCCCACCGATCGTTCAACCAACCGATCAACCACTTAGTCAAGCAGTCGATCAATCAATCGACCGACCAATGGGCAAACAGTCGACCGGATAAACAACCCATTGTCCAAACAGTCAGTCAATCAAACAATTGAGCAATTAAAAAACAACAAGAATTAACAGACTGTCCGGACAATAGCTGTTGATATAAGCAAAGAATCAATAAATTAAGTAAAAAACATTTCAATATACCAATCAATCAAAAACATTATAAAGTTCGAAGCAGCGTATATAGAGTTTAATGTGAAACAAGAATAGTCTTTAAAAAAGACAAACATCGCTTAGTAGATGTCTATTATAAAATGTACAGTATACATAGTAAGTTTGTAACTTAAATACGTCCACAGGCGACCACAATATTTTTTAATTATATTTATTGTCGGACTAGCGCATTGGTTTTCAAATTC
>JXSR01S045738.1:8737-23297 GCA_000969725.1 Ophiothrix spiculata
TAACCGCTTCTAGCCAATTTTTATCAGATTACAAGTTGCAATTTGTATACAAAAGATGAAAATCCCTATTAAAAAGATAATAAAACATTTTAAATGCAATAATTGATGTTTGCTGTTCTAGTCTTTCAAATGTTTATAAAGGGCTAATATGACAAAATATTTTTTCTGTAGTAACAGCTTCTAGCCAATTTTAATCAGATTACAAAATGTCATTTACAAAAATTAACACTTAGCTTGTTGTCTCTCTATATCTTTTGCGAGCAAACGATATGTACATCGATACAATTAAATTAACCAGTTTATCAATATCGATAGAAATATGCATTTTTTACGGTAAATGCTAGATTACAATATGTACTATTAAATAATAATATAATAATAATAACTGGTTTTTGTATAGCGATTTTCCATTTAGATCAAACCGCTCATAGTACGCTGCAGGTAGATCGTCACAATCATTTCACTTCATTTTCAGCGTTTTGCGGCCTTTTCAAGCCCATATCCTATCGGTATTTAGATTGTAATATGTACCCTTTATGCAGCTTCCCATATCCTGGATGGGGGCAGATTATGATGGACAAATCTGATGACAGTTTTAAGTGCAGGGGGAAGACCGGAGTTCCCGGAGAAAAACATGCGGAATCGAGTATGGACTGAAAACCAAATGCACATACAGCGCCTAGACCGGGGATCGAACCCACGACAGTCCTATGGGCTCATTGGTGCAAAGCGAGGGAAGTACCGCTGCGCTAACCCGCTTCCCCCACTTTATCCTAAAGTGAGTGATGGGGTGCATTGATCACTTTGGTTATATTTCTAATGTTGAAAAATTGATAAGTTTGCATGATCAGAGCAAACACTTAACAGCATTTTAAATCAACTAAGGACTGATTACATATTGTTGGCAATTCTTCGGCTATTACAAGAAAACTAATTAGAGGCTCCGTGTTTCCATAATAAATTGCTCAATAAGATTTATCAAAGCGTCTGGCGCCTTTATTCAGACTTCAATTAAAAGTTGGCTCTTAAGATGACCCTTTTACGCATATAAATCATTTATTTGTAATATTATTTTGCAGAAAATACGGGGGGCGAAAGATTGGGGTAATTGGTAGAAATTCAAGCAAATCGGAAGAAATAATCGACCTACAAATACGGTAACGCTCTTCAAATATTCCTTTGATTATTTCCCTTAAATAGTTTATGTTATAAATGTTATGAACTACATTTATCATGATATTTTCAGAAACGTTTCAAGAAGCTTCTAAGTATAAATAGGAAATTATAAAGAATGATAGTGATGCGTTTGGATGATGTTTTCCTTGTACAAGTAACCAGAGCTTAACCGTCCAATGATTGCAACATACATGGTCGTTGCTCTTGCTTGTCTTTGGTGTTTTTGCAATGGCTTTAATTGGTAATAAAGTTATAATAATAATAATACACAGTATTTAAGTACGCTATTCACCGTAGTACCATAGCGCAAATCTTTTCTCCCCAATTGCAGTTCTTGATGGAATAACAGTTAGTTTGGTAGTGTCAAGAAAAGATTGCAAATTTCTACCAGGCTGATAAAAAGAAAACAACTCTGCTAAATATTCAGGAGCTAAGTTGTTAATTATCTTGTAGACCAGCAACAGAGTTTTGAATGTAATACGTTCATTAATTCTCAACCAGTGGAGAGATTCAACCAATGGCGCAGCTTCTTCCCTTCTGCCAACACAAAATATCAGTCGTGCAGACCGGTTTTGAAGACGTTGCATTCTGGTAATATCCTTGGAAAACAGTACAGTGCATTGCAGTAGTCTAGGTTCCTGCTCATATTTCAATTTGATGAGCATTATAACGAAAACGACCAAAGTCAGGTAACTAAAACACAATGGCAATCCGAAAACAAGTACGGATTTCAATAGATACTTGTGTTGATCAGAACATGTATATGTATTGTTTGCTATTCTATATGGCTGCATGTAGGATCTACTGACAGACTTCTTTCCAGTTCTGGCAGTGGATCCTAGATGCATTTTTATTCTTTTTTGCTTATTTGTAATTTCTCATATCCATGTGAGATCCACTGTCTGCTTCCTCGAGGTAAATGGTGGGTCTCCCATGTTTCACCAACACTGCTGTTTCTCAACTTGTTGGGAGATGGTTGTATTGTCTTGTTTTGAAATGCAAGCAGTCATCTCCATGACTTTCATGGAGATGGTTGATCTGCATTTCTGTGTTTGAATATTATCTTTTGGTATTAAATTGTACATTTTTGGTGTGTATATGGTATTTTATGATATTAAATTTTAATTGCTTCACATATATTTTGTAATGTATTTTAAATAATTGTATCTCAGCTGGACTGATTGAAATGCATTTTTCGTGTACTTTGAGCAATTGATAGTAATATATTTTGGTCTGTTTATAATATGTTTTCCTTTTTAACTTTTGTGAAGTGCACCGAGGGATTTGTAATCCATAGTGCGCTATATAAACGCTGTTTTATTATTATTATTATTATTATTGATGGTAAGCGCTCGTAAATTATAGTAGTGATGCTCTTTTGAAGAAAGTGAACATAAGGCCTGTTCAGGTTTGTCGTAAGTTATCTCATTATAAGACAAAGGATTTGTTTACAAACAGTTTACAAATTTTAATTGACAAAAGAAATATCGAATTAATCTTACCGCACAAAAGAGGTCTGTTAATAAAAGTATGGGATAGGCTATTGTCTTCGACAAAGGCAAAAATCCTTGGCCGTTATAGTTGTGCTTTTTCTCATATAAACACAAAAGGATTGTTACGGATTGTAATTTCTCAAGTGGGGATTATCTATACTTATTGCCTACAGTAGCCCAGTTCAAATGCTCTGTCCGTGCATAACAATGCATTTTGTAATCCGTAGTAAAATATTTTGTTAACCCATTACTTATTCTATTCACTGGAGTCAATAAGTATAGAAAATCCCCACTAGAAATTGCAATCCTTGACAGTCCTTTTGTGTTTACACGATAAAAAGCACAACTAAAAATCTCTAGGCGTTATGCTTTTCGTCGAAGACAATAGCCTTTGATTGACAGGTCTCTTTTGTGCGGTAAAATTAATTCGATACTTCTATTGTCATTTACGATTTAGTTAACAAAATCCTTTGTCCTTTAATGAGATAACGGACAGAACATTTGAACTAAGCTAGTGAATAGAATAAGTAATGGGTTAACAAAATATTTTACAACAGATTACAAAATCAGCAAATTTCCTCTGACCATGCTGACTGCAACGGTCCTGATCATCATCAAGTTTCCTCTGACCATGCTGACTGCAACGGTGCTGCTGTATATATCTGGGAAGAAGTGTGCGTAGTCTTCTAGGTTTTCCCTTGCCATGTTTCGGAATATAGTTGAGACATACAGTTATTCATCAGACAGACAAAGGATGTGGCCAAGGAATATGAGATGACGAACTTCGTCAATTATATGTGGGATGCCTTTGTGTCAAACTGTAGATTCTTGAATGGCTACAAATGCAAGGATCTACAGTTTGACACAAACTGTAGATTTTTGCATTTGTAGCCATGCCAATTTTCTTTATGTTCAGCATGATACACTCTACAGGTATTATATATAAAAAATCATAAGATAAAAGAAACCAGTGAGTCGACATTAGCACAAAAGAAATCAGTAAAATGACTTTAGGTCAAAAGAAATCGGTGAGTCGACAGGACCTAGTGATAACTTATGATTTTCTTTAGGTCCTTGCAAGAATAAGGTTAATACTATTTTTATAAATTGTCTCGTTCACTCAGCACGGTGCGCAAGAAGAGGTTTACTGCGAGACAAAGTGCTTAAAAAAGAAAATGTAAAACCAGCAAATAGAACAAATTTTTCATTTACCAAGAGAATATATGATACAAGGCTGCAACAAAACAAAAAAAACTTTCTAAATAGGAAACTAATGACGGGGAACTGATGTAGAATGGTTACTTATCATGCTCACAGCTTTCAAAGTGTGTTTAAATTGAACCAAGTACTTATCAACAGGTAATTGTTTATGTTTTTCACTTATATTTACAACTTTAAAACATAAAATGGGTCGCGGTGTGATAGGAAGCGAGCTAAACTAAATCGACAAGAGGTAACGTTGACGAAAAGAAAACAATTCATTTTTCGCTGTAGTGCATTGCTAGTGAATGAATGCTCATCCACCGACGTTGCGTAAAGCAATGCTTCGGTTTGAATTTCACACCAGTCTTAGTTGTATATAAATGTATAAAGGTATCGTAAGTATTCTCGACAACGTAACTAGCAAAACCCTTTTCAACTTGAGAATTACAAATGCCCCAAATCACTGAATATTAAAGCGGAAGGTTTAGATGAAATTGTTGACATAATGCTTCCCTGTAGTTTTTAACCGGCCGAATTCATTTTACTCATTAAATACTAGTTGCTTCGTATACTTGAAGGAAAACGGTAATTGTTTGCCTTTGTCAATTATTCGAGTCCATGATATGGTAAGTTAATTTAAAGGTACATTGGACTCGGAGTCAAATCTACTAATATAAAATACACAACTATGTAGGGAAAGTAAGTGTCAAACAAGGTTCTCGGAAACCACAATCCCCTTGGTACCAAGTACCCAGTGTAACCAGGGCTTTATCATTATCGAAATATGACCAGGTATCTAACATTTCATTATCACTAAATTTCACGAAGGTCAGTTGTTTGGTTCAGAAGATATAAGAAATAATAAAACCAACCTTTGCATAATTAGATACTTAATTTGCATATTTTATGCTGAAAAATCACTGGTAGCACTACTTCTGTAAGGCTGTATACGCCGGGGAAGTAGTGACGTCATAATTTATGTTAATCACCCAACACGTGCGTTTTGGACCCAAACAAAAGGTGTGACCATTTTGCCACACGTTAAGTCTATGGGAAAAAAAGCCCGACTCCGATTTTATACCATAACTTTCGTCTAAAACAAAAAATAAGGTAAAACATGCCGGCCTATTATGCTGAAGGTTGTGATTACAAGCCAGGACGGGACCCCTGCCGTTATTTTCGTCTTCCAACCGAGAAAAATCAGTCTGAATTGCATGTTTACGTGTGCCTATTGTGTTAATACGTATGATTAGTGGATATGATCATTTGTTTGGGTCCAAAACGCACGTGTTGGGTGATTTACATAAATTATGACGTCACTACTTCCCCGGCGTATAGCCACACAATCATTTAATATAACGAAAGTAGTATGGGAAATGTGTCAATTAAACCCAGATCTATGTAATTTTAGATACTTCTGATCATTCCATCCTCAGAAAACTTGAAGAACTTGTCAATGATACCAAAGTCTGGTCTGATGCAAATTATCTAATCTGAGAATTAGCCTTAAGCATATGCAATAGTAGTTTGTTCCATAGGACAGGAGATGCTTTGCAACATAAATGCTGTCCATATGTTATATTGACATCGATGGAGTATCAAAATATGATTTAGAAGATGATCCGGGATTACAAGATGGATTTCATTCCTGTATGAGTTATGGTAAATAACTTGTGGTGCCAATCCATGGAAATATTTGTAAGTAATGCTAAGAAGTTTGCACATAATGAGATATTTTTGAAGGTAACAAAGTTAATTTCTGCTGAATAGATATGTAATATGTTCACAGGACTACAAGTCTGGCAGCGGAATTTTGAATCCTTTGGAGCTTTGCTATGTGTGAGTTCGGGAGGCCATATAACATCTCTTTTACATTGATAAAAGCATTAACAAGTAGCTCAGTAGCTGTTTGCTTAATGAAATTCTAAATACGCCCAATTTTGTATATACATATTTAAAAATATGCGTCCTTTCCAAGATCATATTCAAAAGTAACACCAAGATTTCCTGCACTTTTAACAGGTTGTATAGGTAAATTAGCAATTTCAATAAATGGTAATAAATGGTAGAAAAGAAGGATGGCAGAAGAAAAAGCTGAATCAAGAAGAAACAAGGATACTTTCAGTATTATCATCATTTAAGTTCTTACAGTTCTTAAAAGAACCGTAAATCTGATAAGTAGCCTTAAGCATGTTAGGATCCACTTGTTCAAACTAGCTTTTGACAATAACATTTTGTATACTATGTTTTTATGATGTAATTTTGTATATATCATTATTTTTGTTCTATAATGCTTTCTATTTTATACACCATGCGCTTCGAGACTATTGTGACAGTAGCTTGAAAAGAACTTTTTTTAAATCATTTTTATTATTATTTTAAAACTATTTTTGTTAAATTTTGCATATTGCGCACTTATCTTTCCTCCAAGCTTCATCGACTTAACAAATATGGCCATATAGTTTGCGAGATAAAGCCTAAACAAATTTTCCTAACCAAAACAAAACACACACCCCACAACCCTTACATATACACCCTTACACCACCCCACACACACCCCTACATTCAACATACATGTATTAAACATACATACAAGTTACACAGTATCCCCTTTTAAATAGAAAATATACTTTACCTGATCATATGTAATTTTATGAATCTGAATAATTTCTTTGGTGAGTTTTCCATTTCTACCAAAGTAAATACTGGATATCTCACAAATAACGGCAGAATAGGTTGTTGTGATAAAAGTATATGTAAGAGACTAGTGTTTTAAAAGGCCTCTTAACAAGCAAATTAAACGACGCATACAATACATTCACCTCACCCTCTCGCATAATGTCATAGTGTACCTTAGGAATTCAGCAATGCAATTGTGTAAGCGATACTTTCCAAACCAAAAGATCATCTCACTCATGATTTACTATTACAATCTCTAAGCTGCGCAAGTTTACCACTTACAACATACGCTCTTCAAACAGAATTCTTGAGAAGAGTAGTCGAAAAAACATGACTGCAGTTAGTGTATTCTAATTCAAGAACACTAGCTTGATGCAAAAGAAATCTGGTACTTGAAAGCAATATTGGTGACAAGTTTCACACGAGATATTTAATGCAGCTTTTGGATGGAGCAATTGTCATGTGTGACTGTTTTTCAAATATTTTCGGGGCACATCGCTTTAGATTGGTCTGAGGGTTCCTATTTCAGTACTTCATAAGAGGAAGGTATGACCATTTGTGGATTCGTAAAAAATCACATAATATGTTGCCTTCGTATTATAATAAAAACGTTATCATAATAGGAAAAATCAAATGTCGGAAATACTTGATGATGACTGAATTTGACAAAAAGGTTCGCGCTGAACTGTATAAATGACACGTTGAAGCACCGCATTTTCTTCACCAAGCTGCGCCGGGTGCTCTGCACGGATACTATTCAGTTACGGTCTGCCGCAATACATATAGACACAGCCGGGACAAATTGTCAAGTTCTTACTGATACAACCAAGACAATTAAAATAAATGAATCATTAAAAATAATGAATCAATTAAAAGTGATGTATTTATCAAGCTTGTCAACGTGAATTGAAATATCATTATACGCGTGCGATGTTCTGACGAATGACTATGCAGTGGAATAGTCTAAAACTATACAAAAACGTTCTGTAAACAAGATAAGAAACAGAGAGAATTATCTGTATCTGTACAGATGATAGCAGTAAGCTATCAGCACTTTACGGAGACAGAGAGCAAACTGTCAAGTTGTTTCATCTTGAAACTGGACAAGAGGGGTTGTTAAAAGATCTGACATTCGCTATGTTTACCCAGTAGTTTGCCTACGGCACATTACCTGCATGATTGTTCAGTAATGTCTTATACGGCCCTTCAGTTGTTATCCGCCTATTAGGAGTTTAGGTCTCCAAGTCAAAGAAAATCATTGATTTGACTAAGAGGAAAGAAAACAAGACTTCAAATGGTGAAGTAATGGGTGGATGATCCACTAAGATCTAGTCAATAGCTGGATTCCACCAGACGTATTGTCCCATTAAACAGTTATGAACCCGTAGCAAAGAAGCTTTAAAGATATATATCAATAATTACAGTCTATTATAATTGGTATTATAGCCGTAGTGGCCTACATAAGCTATAACACTTGAAAAACTACATGAGTAGGCACATTTGCAAGACTGAACATGTTTAAATAGATTGCTAAGAAGATTTATTGTTATTTTAACTTATATACATGAAGTGCATGTGCTAGCTTAGACAAGAGACTATCATATAGATATATTATTATAATAATAACATGTAATACATTGGAAGCCAAACATTACCGGCAAATAAAGTTATAAAATAATTTGTTAGTATTTGAAGTTTTAAGAGTGGAATCCTTATTATATATAATGAAACCAAATACACGGAGTGATTAAACAGATACACAACTTCGATAAAAAAACTGCCCTTTTTAAGACAACGGGAAAGATTATTATGCGGATATGTATATGATATCCGTATGTGATACTTAAAAAACCCTTACGGGCGATTCTCAGCAGTAATTTGTTTATAATTATTAGAGATTATAACAACAAGCTATTTACGAAAAAGCAATTTACAAAAAAGTGTTGATATAATGATTACTCCTCAAATATCATTTGCATTCAAAATGTTGCTTTTAAGCAAAAAGATATTGTTGCCATGAGTTTTAGATGCAAATTGGATACATATGATATTAAGTGAAGCAACATTGTTATTCATATCAAACTTCTGAGTGGTAAAATAAATCCGTGTGTTTTAATTTCAATAAATTACCAAGATCTATTATGTTTTAATTTACTCATCCTTGCACTTACTTTTCTAATAACTTGAGGAATATGTTTTTGTATCACTCCCTCATAATTTTCTCACTAATTTGAGTCAAAAGAGATTTGAAGATATTTATAAGAAGTAGCACAATTGGCTTTTTTATATTCGTTTACATGTACCATTTCAGAGGCTTATATTTAACAAACTTTATCATAAAGATGATGTGTGAAAAATTTACATCAATATGACACCAGAACAAATGGATGTCAAAATTTCATAATTAGAATGTGAATATTCTCAATGTGTATAATTTCACTAACGTGCATTCGCATTCCATATGTACTATATTATTTCATCACCCTACTGTATTTAATATTTTTAAATAAATAAATAAAGAGAGAACAAAATGAGTTATTTCAAGGAAACATGAGAAAATATAGTCTTGATAATTAATGATACACTTTAGCAACCGAATATTTCAATCAAATACCGTGTTTTTGGTAAAAAGTGGCTTTTTCTCAGAATGCTAAATTTGCGTCTGTGAATACCAAAATTGGCAGAGATCGTGCATTTTTCGATAGCTTTCTGAATGTTTCGATGGGCTCGTTGGTTTCCATGGAAACTGTTTGAAATAAAACGACTCCACACAATTCTGCGAAATTTATTTGTGCACTTATTGATAACATATAATGAAAGTTTATGAAAGTATGAGAGACTTACAATGAACAACTGTCACACAGTTTATTATTGTTCTCTATTGGATTTTAGCATGCACTGTTGATGTGCGCTTAAGATAAGATACGAAGTGTCTCATTTGAAATCCAAATTTCCAATTATTAATCACCCTCGAATTGTTCATGTCATCCATATGGACATGTATGAAGCGCTACATTTAAGTTGATATTTAAGAGTCAAGTAGCTTTAAAGTGCTCTTTACAGATAGGATATTAAAGAGAATGATAGTGATGCGTGTAAGTGATGTTTTTCTTGTACAAGTAACCAGAGCTTATCCATCGCATGATAGCAACATTGTCTATACACGGCCGTTGCTCCTGCTTGTGTTTGGTGTTTTTATAATGGCTTTAATTGGCAATAAAGTGATAGGCCTCTGCTCACGTTTCCAAATTGATGAGTATTATAACGAAAACGATCAAGATAGCTTACCAAAACACAATGGTGGACTGATACATAAGTATCAGCAGACATCTACTTATCATCATCATGATGACCGCTTGTAATAGTTGGATGATGGCGATGCTCTTTTGCAGAAAGTGGACATTGCCCTCGTCGGAAACTCACATTATTTTCTTACATGATGACTCAAACCAATCATTACGATCAATATTATGCGTTTTTGAATAACATTTATTTGCGTACTAAGGAAACAACTAGCTCTTTTTGTGAGTAAAACGTTGAGTACAGAGAAAAGGTAGTCTGCGAAAAGAATAACCTTTATTTATGATATTCATGTTAGGTAAGAAGGGAACAACTTTCTATTGTTGAGTAAATCCGACTGAATGTTGAGTTGGTGAGTGTTGAGTAAGGTTACTCAGAAAGAATAATAACAATATAATGTAGAATAATTGTTACTTATGTTGATGACCAAGGAAGTACAACATTGAGTAAGGCTGTACTCAACGTTGAATAAGGTTATACTCAGAAATAATATTCCCTTAATGTTGAATAACAATCTCTCTTGTTAAGTAAAACATCGAGTAGACTCCCCTTCATTAATGTTGAATACCAAGGTTAGCGTTGAATAAGATTAATCAGTAAAAACATTTGTGCCCTTTTTACAATATTGTTGCTATATTCTGTGATATTCTATATTGTTTGAGCTTCTGGGTGTATTCCCTCAGGAGACTCTAGAACCAAACTGACAAAGTGTTTAACAATTTTAAAATGAAAAGGGTAAATCTTGCTCAAATCATAAGGGGTCTAGGTTTTTTGTTCACAATGTCAATGAAAAGCTAAATCTTTTAAGTTATGACATATAGAAGAAAGCAACAAATTGAAATAAATTTGAATAATATAATAGTGTAGAGGAGACACACAAATGACAAAATACGCGCTCTGGGCGGTTTCAAGAGGAAGACGAAGAGACAGTGCTTATGGTGTTCCTACGTGCAGAAAAAGCCTTCCTCCGTGATTCATATGTAAGACTTCAACACTGCTTCTCGATAAATTAACACGCAATAACGTTAATGAGGATTGTTGTCTTCGTGTGTATTAAGCTGAATCATTGCTTATGGTGTGGATAACTATGCACAAATTGACTGGGAAATTTAAGGGCGAGGAACTCGCTTACATCTCTTAATGCAATGGCAGTGGCTTGTACTATCGTCATAGGTAAAATCTATGGATTGTCTCAATATCTTAATACATGAATGTTTGAGCCTATCAAATAAAGAAACATAGGATCAGAAACTGGATGATACACTCTAAACTCTCAATTACATTAAACAAATCAGAGAGAGAATCAACTTAAGGTCAAAACAAGTTACAAAACTCGGTGAGCTTACAATTTTCTTTAGCTTTTTGCAAAAATCAGGTTATTATCTATAAATGATTATTTAGAATCTTGGCCTCTTGACACACTGCACTGTGTGTAAGATGAAATTTACTTCGAGACAAAGTGTTTATAAAGAATATAAACAACCAATAGGCCTAATCAACATAAATGTTTAATTTACCAAGCGCAAATACTTGTAAAACATGAACCTGTAACAACAAAACTCTTTCTAAAATAGGAAACTAATGGCAGGGAATTGCTGTATTATTGTTACCCGTCTTGTTCACAGCTTTCAGAGTGTGTTTAAATAGAAACAAGTACTGTGCTTTTCAAAAGACAATTGTTTATGTTTTGCACTTATATGTACATCTCTAAACAGAAAATGGGTCGCGTCATGATAGGAAGCGAGCTTAACTGACTCGACAAGAGGTAGCGTTGACGAAAAGAAAACAATTTATTTTTCGCTATAGTATGCTTATGCATTGCTAATGAATGAATGCTCACTTGTACTCTTCGATGTCGCGTAAAGTAATGCTTCGTTTTGAATTTCAAACTAGTCTTAGTTGTATATATGTAAAAAGGCATCGTACGTATTCTCAACAGCGTGAACAGCAAAACCCTTTTCAACTTGAGAATTACAAATGCCAAAATACCACTGTATATTGAAGCGGAAGGTTTAGATGAAATTGTTGACATAGTGTGTCCCTTGGCTTTTAACTGGTCGAATTCATTTGACTTAATAAGTCCAAGTGGTTTCGTATAGTTGAAGAAAAGTTTTAATGTTTTTCTTTGTCAATTATTCGACTCCCAGAAATCAAAATGGTAAAATGGCAGATGTATGGAATATTAAACTCGAACCTACTGATAATACACAACTCTACAAGGAAACTAATGTATGTGTCAAAAAAGAAATATGCTTTATCTGACCAAAAGTAAATATCAAAATTTTGATAAGAGGACGAAATTCTTTATTGTCAGAATTGCAGTAGGGGGAAGATTTATGTTTGGCCATTGGAGAAATTATGTGAGAAAACATTCGTTGGACACTTATTGACTTAATATTCTGAGATGCTTTTGTAGAGATATAGTAAAATGTCACTTTTAGGAATGAATGTGTAATATTGTTTGATTTTCTTATATTCCTCAAAAATGATATAAATGAAATAAATAGAACCTGTAGCTTCGGCTGCTCAATGCAACAAATGCTCACTTGATAACTCACAAGTAGTATAGAATAGGCTGCTGTGATAAAGCTACGTAAGAGACTAGTATTTGAAAAGGCCTCTTAACAAGCAAATTAAACGACGCATACGAGACATTCACCTCCCCCTCTCGCATAATGTTATAGTGTACCTTAGGAATTCAGCAATGCAATTGTGTAAGCGATACTTTCCAAACGAAAAGATCAGTTCAGTCATGATTTGCTAATTCTAATCTTTAAGCTAGTTTTAATCTAAACAGAAGTGTTAATTTCATGTGAAGAGTAGTGGGAAAAACGCGACTGCAGTTAAAGTTTTCTAGCTTGATGTAAAAGAAATCTGGCACTTAAAAGCAAAATCAATATCGGTGATAGGTTTCATGCGAGATATTCGATGCATTTATTGGTTGGACATAGGAATTGTATTTCAGATATGTTCGGTGTACATCTCTGAGCCTGATATAAGAATTACCGTTTCTCTACTTCACAAAAGGACGATATGACTACTTGTGGATTTGGATAAAATCACATACTTTGTATTTCAATGAAAATTGATGCTTGTAAGAGAAAGGATCATATGTTGAAAGTACGTGATAAAAATGACATCACTGAATTTGTCGTAAATGTTTGCACTGAACTATATCAATGGCATGGTAAAGCTTAAAAATCCAAGTATAACCGCATTTGATTTTTGGTATTTTGATCTTTTTTGTCTTTTTGATGTTATTTGGTTATCCAGCAATTGCCACCGGCTATATGTGACCAAATTCTAGACTTTTCGAATCATCCTCGGCCAATCTAGTCTTTTGCACTTTTGTTGCAGAGGTAAAGCATATGTGATGTCCCACCCCGAAAAGGGGGACTTTGCACATGATATCAATTTTGATTTTATCGCAAATTTTGATTCTGTCGCAAAGTCCCCCTTTTCGGGGTGAGTCATCACATATAAAAATGATGAAACTTATCTAAAAAATAGAATAATATCAGGACTACAAAGAAAAAAAAATACAAATAAATCATACTAATGAAAAAAAAAAATTCGATCGTGCTGTTAAAATGAATCACTCCGCGAAGTACTTAGTAGCCATGTAAGAGATACTATCGCAGAATGAATTGGGCATTATAAGTAGTCTTTCTTCCGCAAACTGAATAATTCAACCTTTTAAAGCTCTCAGAATAAGAGGCCTCATAAACAATAATAGTACACAAATTGAAAATATCCTGCTTGCATATTTAAAGTCTATATTACGCTCATTAAACACTTAACCGTCAGACAATTAGGCCAATTAAGAAATATAAAAGCATATAGCTTCCAAAGATTTTTTCTCAAGTAGTATGCTTAGATGCTATCCATACTGAAAATGACTTTTCCTTCTTAATATTACGCATACAAACGATAACAGCTTTAGCTTATTTACCAAGTTATATTTTGTTATTGAGTGTTGGCCGAAAAGCATTCTATATCATTTTTTGTCAAGTTGACAGTTATTTTTCAATTTACTTTTGTTTTGATTTAATATATTTTTTATGCATTTGTTATTTCTTTAAAAACCTGTGATTGTATTGTCTGCTCAAAAGTTACAGAACATGCCATAAAAATATTTGCTTCAAAATATGTAAGGGTTTTATTCACAAAATATGTACTAAATTAAAACAAAAACAACTTAGATGCTTGGGTCCAAAGAACTGGTTGTGTGCAACTTGTGACGATAGTTATGATGCCTCCGACACTGAATCTACTACATCTTCAGATACCATTAATGAGACATCTTTCTTTAATATCATTGATGTATATTTTAAGAAATATGACAATATGATTTTTAATCCTTTAAAGGTGTAGGTTCCTATTTTAACATGTGTAAAATTTACTTTTAACTGATTGACCTTGACCTCTGAAATGCATTTTGTTTGGTTTCACCCTCAGTTTGCTTCTAGTTTACTCTTGAGAGGCAAAACAAAGTCTGCAACTCTGTGGATGAGGCTGTTATGTAAATACATAAGAAATGGAAAATAGGTATACCAATTAGCTTTACACTTTTTGCTATATCTCAAAAACAATTTTGAATTTGGAGGTGAAATTTTGGATTTACAATAAGAAAAATATGGGCTTTCATTTGACATAAAAAATGGAATACTTTCGGTTGAGCCCTGGGGATGAGAATGTGATCGGAACCT
>JXSR01S045748.1:0-24263 GCA_000969725.1 Ophiothrix spiculata
TTGAAAACTTTCCCATCAAAACTAATAGCAGATCTCAAGTTTCACTTCTAGTATTTGAAAGTGTTTAAAGATTAACTTGTAAGGTTTTATTTTGATTCTAAAACCCCCTGACCTTGGTATGCCTTATCCCTTTCATAGTGCTGTGATTTAAACTGTGATGTGTGTGTAAGGTTTTTGTATATAACCCAGCGATATAAATCTTTGTTATCCAGATCGGTGTAACACAACATGTATTAATGGTTCTCGGCCTGGCCGACCGTGCTATTGTACTACCCCTCCTCCTCAACTTAATATCACAGGGGTCCCTAGTCCGAGTCAAGGACCAATCTCTTCTGCTACTACACCCATGAATCCTACCCCAACTCAGGGCACCCTGACTTCGGAACAAGCTTCTGAAATTTCTACAATCTGTAAGTGGTATCTACCAGCTGTGCAATTTCATATTTCTGGCTGTTCTTTCAAAAGCTTAGATTGAATATAGAAGATACAACTCTCAAAATTTGATTAAAACGTCAAAAAACTAAGAGTTAATTATCATGAATTTTTGATTAGATTTGGTCTGATTTTGATATCAACTCAAGACCTTAAACTTAATCATGAAATTTTAAACAAAATAGTATACAGTCAAATTTAATACAATAGTATTTTGAGAGTTGCTATGATTGAGCACAAATTGATAGAATTAGTTTTGGGATTTATCTCATAAAACATAGCTTAAAACTAATCCATTTCAAGACATTTTGCTCATTCTTGTTGTAGTGTTTTACATGCTTTTGTGATATTTTCAATCTCTGAATGAATGAATGCATTATCACATAAAATGTTGTTGTTGCAGATCACCTTGTTAACATGATGCATGAAAATGTTGTTCAACATAAAATATTGAGCTCTTTTGATGTAATTTCACCAATTCTGTTTATTAAAGCACAGACTTAAAGATCAGTAGATATGTTGTTATTGCGAAACTAATGACTTAAAAAAAGTTCTAGTCAGTTCATTTAGTAATGACTTGAAAAAAGTTCTAGTCAGTTCATTTAGTAGACATAAAGCTGGTAAGGAAAGAAGCCTTGTTTCCGCATCCATGTTACCAACAAGAGAAGATATCATTTGTATCCCATCATGCACTGCTTTCCATGGGAATAAATGAAGTCATGTGAGTAGTTGGTGATGAAACATGCCAAAAATGCATGATTACAACAATTATGTTTGATGTATGGATATTTCATCAATAACTACTTGTATTATTTCCTATACAAACATTCTCGTAGAAAGCAATGCATGATGGGATACTTCTGATATCTTCTCTTGTTACCAACCATCATCCATTTGTATCTCCTTGTATGTCTTGTCTCATCGCATCTTGCAGCCTTCCTCTCGTTGTATCTCCATTTATTGTCAGACTTGTGCTATCTTGTATCTTTTTTCATCCCTTTGCAATATTTTTCCTGTTTTTCCATTTAGTCAGTTTGTATATTTAGTCAAACTAATCATTTAGCTTCTATTGCTATATTTATTTTGTGATAAAATGTTTGTTATCGAATTGTGTTGTGAGGCATAATAATAATATAGTCGGAGCAGGGGTGTAGCATCCATGTTCAGAAGACTTTTGGGCAATCTACACGAAGTGCAGATCCAGATGCATGTGCATCTCCGCGATTTAGATGAGAGTTGTACAGCAGATCCTGGTCTTTCGCCTGTGTAGCCACATTTTATACTGCAAAGAGGCTTGCAGAGATGCGGAATCATCTGGTTTTACACTCCTGTGTAGACTCCTCTTCATGCCTTCCAATCCATCATATTTTCTGCTTTGCGGTAAAAGCCAAGATTAATGTGGAAATCAGGATGCAAAATCTCATTAGCAAATGTAACACAAATGGCACTTGGTATGTTTGAAGTGAAAGTTCACTTTGTATGTGCCTAGTGAAAGTTCACTAGGTTGAACATAACGAGGGAATGTTAAAGTAGAGCCAAAGTTGATGATCATTAAGACTGTTCACTTGTGACAGGGAAAAACATTCATATGTGAGCTGTGATATCAAAACATCAGTAATGCTGGAAGCTAGGGGATAGAGGATGATGGAGTAAGCAACTACACACAGAATTAAGCTTTCTTTATTCAGGGTAGCTCAACATATCTTAGCTCTTTCTAATTTTAGATGTTTTATTTAGAAAAAAGTAGAAATAGCATTAATTTATGATTTTTGGAATCAACTAGATACCCATATAGCTATAACATGTAGAGATTATGCATGTATTTTTAGACTAAAATAAGTATGAAATCTAGCTCATAAGCATTGTTTTCAATTATATGACAAAATGTATAAAGTGTTTGGATTTATAGCATGAACAATGCAGTATTCAAACCATGGTTTGGAAATTCCTTGGTGATACAAAATAGTTAGAATAGAGACATTAACCCATGATGGCTTTGGGCACATTGGTAACAATTTCAACTATGATGGCCATTTATTGTGACCAGAACTCGATAATTGGAATATCATAGCTTCATATGCAATAGCTGGCAAAGTGTGACCCCAGGATGAAATCCATAATTGGAAACATCACTACTGGTCACTCACAATTGACAATATTTATTTATACAATATGTAAGATATGGAGTAAGGAGTTGAAAACTTCTCATGAACTCTTGAGTGACCGATAATTACTGTACCATGAAAGGGCATCTAGATGCTGGGATTGCTAGGACGGAAGTACATTTTTTATTGAAATTACATAATTATTCCTGCTAAACTCATTTTGTACAAGTTTTGAAAGATTACTAGTATAGGGCCCAACATATTATGGATTCTGCACGAGAAGAACCATAATGTTAGTTCTTGGAAACATCTGATTTGATGATTACAGGGATGATTATTATTTGGAATTTTGATGATGTTAATAATTTGGGATTTAAAAGCCGACAGAAAGATCGAAAGACTTCTTAGTCACCAGTTTCAATAAATACACATTCTTTTTCATTCAACCTATGTGCCAGCTCATTTTTCAGTCATTTAAGATGTATTCATTATGAGAAATTGTCATACAAATTCTGTCGTATAAAGCACAATCAGAATTGGAATAACAAAACCCTATCGATGACCCCAAACAAAGTTTATCAAAATACTACAAACAGAGCGTCAAGAATTGCATCTTAGAATATTGCCTTCCAGGTATTATTTGCCTGTGACAGTTTAGAATAATCATCCAAATGTAGGAAAATTGAAATGAGGGGCTTATTTCAACAAAGAAATCCAATTTGGATCCTCTTTCTATTTTGTATGGAAAATTTTCGCTTAGCGTAATAATATTACACCAAACTTTCCAAATTTTGATAACATATGTATTGGATGTTGTGGAATTTCGGACAGATTTTTTTGATATTTGTGGTTTTGAATCTGGCATTTTTACCAGGACTAATAGTGGTCATTGACCCCTTTGTCAAGAGTCAGCCATGTTGAACTTGCCTTTTTAATGCTGCCATTTATGGACTAGTGGATTTCAATAAACCTGACTTTTAATCAAATTAAGAGTTAATTTTATTCTTAATGTATTTTTGCACAAAAATAAAAGATGTCTTAAACTTTCCCTCTTTAAATATACAATTTCAGTTTGTTAACTTTGCAGAAGAAATTGGTGGAACCCAAATTATTTGGAAAATAGTAAAAGGGTCCATTTTGATTTAAACTTCGCTGTCCATAGGAAAGATGTAGCCCCATTTTGTAATTGGATATTTACATTTTTAATAAACGCTCAAAATACAGGGAACATGGAGTCTTTAGAAATCATTGATAGCCCTCGAAATACTCACATTATCCTTTGTCAAAGACACCTCATAATATACCCATCTACAGCGAGTGGTGCATTAAAAAATAAGTGAAATGATTGTCCATATTCTATTTAGAGCATGTACATTGAAGTGATACTTGAACTTGGTTCATATTAATTACACACTTCCCTATTGGTAGAATAAATAAACTGAATCTAACTCAAGACATAAGCAAACCAACTCTAGCTTCTGCTTCATATATAAATGAAGAGGGTTCCAGGGGTAAGTCTACATTATATTATGAAATTGATATAATCTAAATATGAGGTTTTATATTGGCTGATATTTTAACAAAAGTTTTTGAAAAATAATAGAAAAACCATTAGTTGTTAGTCTATCTATCATATCACAATGCCTTCTAGTACTCCGTAAAAGATGACAAGACCTTCCCATCATGCATTTCTTCCTATATGGATCTTGGAAGAATGCATGATGGGAATTTCCTGATATATTCTTTTGTACTTCATAGCTTTTGTAGTTTTAGGCAGAATAATCTAACACATAGATGCAAAGATTGAAATGGCAATACATTAATTAAAATAAGTGCTTTTATTCTTGGAAAGTTAATATACAGTATTTATCAATAAAAAAAGTAAGATTAGAAAATAAAAATAATAAAATATAAGCATTTTGGCACATACTGTATATTCCATTTTGGCAGCTTGGGTTTGTGTTTTTTTAATGTTGTCATCACTGTTTTGCATCATGTATTGTTAGCTGTTCATACTCTGCTTGATACTTGATATGATACAACCTGCATACATCTTTACATTTTCAAAGATTTGTTTCAAACATCACAACCATTAAGCATGATAGTAGTTTTGTATGGTCCACTAATATTCACTGTCAAGTTTCTCTGTTTTAAGACTAGAAATGTGATCTAACATTTAGTCATTATATTTTACAAATGTTTGAGTCTTAGTCTGTAGGAAAGAATATCTTCAAAACTGTTAACAGTGATAGAAACAAACCCAAATGACTGGGGAGGGATACTTCAAAAAATGTGTATGCATATGTGCTGACCAGACTGAAAAATCTTAATATGTACCTATTTTGACTCAAAAACCCACCCATCAGTATGTCAAACTTGACAGAAAAGCACCCAACTTTACTCAAATTATGTGCTCTTTGAGCTAATTTTCCAAAATACATCAAATTTAAGCAAATTGGTGTGTTATTCTCTGATGAAAACCACCTGATCGCTGTACCAAAATCTTTGAAAAACCAACTGAAAAGACAGGCACAGTATTCCCCCTTAGGCCCGAGCATCGTGTTATAATGTGCATTTATATAACATACCATTCTATGTTTATCCCAACAGTGGCACCAACCTCCCCACCGACACCAGAGGGCCCATGCCGAGCCGACCAAGCGACGTGTCGCAACGGAGAATGCATTCCACGAGATTATATATGTGATGGTGATTACGATTGCGCAGACGGTACAGATGAGTACAGCTGCGGTACACCAGCACCGTGTGAACCTAATGAATTCCAATGCTCTAACAAATTCTGCGCACAGAAAATCTGGCGTTGTGACGGGGATGATGATTGCGGAGATGGCTCTGACGAAAGAAATTGTCGTAAGTACTTTTTGTATAAGCCCCGGTTGAGGCATGTTGACTGAGATTTTGGCAAAATATCCTTAATTTGTAAAATCAGCTCTTTGTCTTGTTCACTTAAAAACAATATTTGACTGTAACAGATGGATAAGATTTTTTGGACATGGAGGAGGGATGATTTTGGCAAGAAAAACTCATTTTGCCAACCAGTCTTGGCTTGAAGGTTCATCAGTCAGTGAAACATATTTTGTTTGATTGCCAGACAGAGATTTTTTTATTTCAGATGCTTCAAATGATTCAGGATAATGCAGTTGTGTAAATTCAATTTTGTAATGGAACTGTACTAATTATTATTCAAATGTTACTCTAAAATGAATTAGGCTTTGTTTATCTAAAGAATGCTAGCATATAGATATGACTGGAATTCTTGACACATAATCAATAGGTCCAAGTTTATGGTAGCTGTCCATACATTTTTAGTGTGTATCTTCTTTTTGATTTCCAGCTACTGCAGCCCCTGGTGCACCATGCAGGGCCAATGAATTCCAGTGTTTAACAGGTGACCAGTGTGTGTACAAAGCTTTCCAGTGTGATGGAGATACAGATTGTATTGATAGGTCAGATGAGATCGGATGCTGTAAGTATGCTGTGCCTTATGTAATGGTCGTAGGGTGGGTCTGATGGAGATACCGATTGTATTGATAGGTCTGATGAGATCGGATGCTCTAAGTAATCTGTGCTTAATCCATGATCTAAATCCCATTGCACTTCATTTAAAATCTCAGTCCAAATACAACAGTCACAAACAGAGGTTATAAGCAAGGACCAAATTGCTGCCAAGGCGACGACTCTGTGGATGTACTTTGGTTTGAGATGTTAGAGGTCCCTTGTTGGAATCCTGGTGAAAACCCCTGTGTTTGAGGAGATCGGAAAAGTTAAAAATTAGTATATGGTATTATGTCATAAACTAGCCTTTTAAAACTGATCTCTATCTAAGTATTATGAATATATCCAGTCTAAATATGTCATAGATAGGTCAGGGATTTTATGCACGGACCAAATTGCCAATTGTTTTGAAAATCAGCAAAGCTTGTAATATGTGATATTTGTGATATAAATGTTATAATATTAATTTTCTCCAAAAGCTGCCCCAACTGTCATCCGTCCACCCAACACACCGGTTACTGTGACGATCGGCGATACAGTAATCTTGACGTGCGAGGCTGTCGGTATTCCAACACCACTCATCTCATGGCGTTTGAACTGGGGACCTATTGGACTTCCACCAAGGGTAAGATTTTACGAGTTATTCAACTTTTGTCATTTTTGATGTCAAATGTTTATTTAATATTTGTAGCTGATATTGATCTTTTCATAATATTTGTAGCTTTTATTATGTTGCGAAGTTACATCCAATTGGTAAAAGGAATCGGGCTGATTCGGAAAACTACAGTTCTGAGAAAATTGAGTTTAAAGTTTTTGTACTTAGTAAAACTTGAATGGAGAGAAGATTTGTATCTTGGTTTTTAATACACTTTTGTTATGTTTTGGATGTTGGAACCTGATTAATAGGATAGAATACACTTCAAAGATAACCTATCTGATGAAATTAGAAATTCTACCTTGGACGTGATTTTTGACACATATCATCACTATTAATCTTTTATTTCAGGTAACTACCACTAGCGTAAACGGACGCGGTGTCCTGACCATTCAGAACGCCCAATTATCTGACTCAGGAGCCTATACATGCGAGGCCATGAATAGCAACGGCTACATCTTTGGCACGCCAGATGCCATTCTTATCGTCATACGTAAGTTTGTTTATAGGGAAGATTTCCATTGTGCATTTGTCTTAAATAAGATGGTAGGAAAGTTGGTTTGCTGCAGAGACTGATTAGAAGTTGTGCTTTTCGAAAACAACCACAACTCCCCAGCAAAACTCATGCCACTTGTTCAAAATATGTTGAAAATATTTGATAAAAAATGCCAGTTTATATAAAAAATGATGTAAATGATGACCAATCATATAAGATCAACACCTATCAATCTTTCTGAAAGATGCAATGTCTATTGCTATGGTCTAGAATATTTAGCTATTTTGTTTGTTATGGAAGGTAAAATCTCAGAAACATGAAGTTATTCATATTGGATAAATAAATCACCTATTTAAACATGACTTTCTGATAATACTATGTTGTTTGATATCAATAGTCACAAGTTTAGCAGAGGGAAGGATTTATCTATAAAGAATTGGTCATTTTGAAGAATAATTTTGAGTAATTTCGGAAAGAGATTTATTTGACTTGTGCAGTTTTATGAAGGAATTAGATTTTGAATTACAGGTTTGTGTTGGAATTAGTTTTGTGAATTTTACTGATGGGAAATGTTTAGTGTATGTTTGAAAAGGATTAATTTTAACCATAATGCCCTAATATTTTGCCTGGTACCTAAGTATACTTGATCCGTTTTTTTGTGTAATTTTGTTTCCCAAATTATTCTGAATTAATAAAGAAACAAACAGATTTTGTTATTTAGGTTCACTTTTTGTGACATTTTGCCAACAAATCTAGGTTAATGATCAATTTTTTGTACAAACTCTAACAATTTGTGGCACTATTTTGTTACTTTTCTCTTGCAGCACCCCAAGGCCTCTGTATTGGCAACGTGTACAACAGTGAGGCTAGACTGCCATCAGAATGTGTGCAATGTTTCTGTTTCGGAATCACGGATACCTGCTCCAGCAGTGACTACTTCAGACAATCGGTATGTACTCAGCCTTGCTATTTAGTTATTTTGCCGTTTGTAAATAAGGATGATTTACTAGGCCATTAATATTAGGGCATGTTCACACATAAGAATTTTGTCGACTCATGACTATATTCTGGCTCGTGAGCCGCTCACGAACAAATTCCTAGTGTGAACGCAATTACAGAAAGTGTCTTGTTTGTGACTAAAAGTGACGCGCCACTAGCTTTAACGCGCAAGTTGCACAACTGCTAAGTTGTCTCGCTCTAGAGCCGCTCATGACTAGTCATGACTAACATGTGTGCATACGTCCTTAGTCTTATCAAGCCCGTAGCCAGGGGAGGAGCGGTGGGGCGTCACACGTCCAGATTTGGCTAGAGTCAGCCGAAAATCCACAAAAAGAACCTCTAAAACCCAAGTATACATTCTAAAGTAAACTTTTAGGCAAAAACTCCATAAAATGTTAACAAGACTAATAAACACTAAATTTGTTTAAAGTCTGTGAAAATTGACATGACAGTTGCTAAAGGTCTAGTTTTTGTAAACCTGCACCCCTCTAAAAAATCCTAGCATAGGGCTAGAATCGTATGAATATATTTTTTTTAAAGCCTACTTCAAAGTCGTTAGTGTAGAGCCCGGGTGTAGAGATGGACCATCATCACCTTGAAATTTTACACTCACATCGGAGTTTCCTGTGGGATGCTACAGTTGTACTTTTTACAAAATATATGAATCAACAAACAATAGTATCTTTGTACACAAAATATGCTGTCTTTTTTTTTTCAAAAGTACAGCCATTTAGGTTTAGAGTCTTACTGAGAATATTTACATGTTCCAAGTTCACATTTTTATACTTTTAAAAAGAGTCCCAGTTGTAAAATGTCAATCAAGTATAAAAGACTATTTTGAAACCCGAAATAATAAATGGGCCAATTAAATACTCTCCAGAGGCTATGAGTCTTCAAATATAACAATCTGCAAATTGTGAGAAAGATGAGGATAGTGACATATTTATGTAAATAAAAAGAAATTGCGGCTTTGGGGCATTTGAAAATTTAGACTATGTTTATATAGATTTATTTACATATGTCAGCTGGCATTTGAAACATTTGCAACTTTTGTATGTGGAAGTAGTAAATTCATACCCAGTTTAGTCTGATAATTGGTTAAGTGTTTAGGACCACCTAGGGTGCTGTAAAATAGCATGTATCAGTACTATTTTGGAAATAAATAGGACAATGACATTGAATTGTATTGGCATAAGGGGATTGAAATCTGTTCTTAACCCTGGATGTTACCAAACAACAACAATTATCAGTGTAGAAAAAGAAGATACACTGTCAGAGATGAATGACTCATTAAGGGTGTGAGAGGTCCCCCTTTTCCTCATTTTTTGCTTTTAAATGATAACAATTTTAGCTAGAGGGCCCTCCCAGATGGTGTCTCCCCTTTCCACCTCTTTATTTCTGGATATGGATAATATGGATAGTAAGAGATCAAAATAGTTTTACATTTTTGTCACATTTTCATATGCATTCTTGTCATTCTTTTGGTGAGGATTTTGTCGTTTTGCAGCTTTTACCGCTTTGAAAAATTTTGACACTTTGCTTGGTGCCAGTATAGTATTTAATATATCTGGTGGTTGTTTTGGCTGCCCTGACAACAAGAAGCAACAAGATTTGACAAAAGAAATGTCAAGCAGTGGTAAAAGATGCAAGGCAATGGGAGCTCATATAAAACAAGCTTTAGGCCTCAGTCTCAAGTTAATGTTAACAACAATCAAATATGTTGATGTTTGAAATGTATGTATTTTGAAATCCCTATAAGCCAGCTTTAAGTATGTATATTTCCAGACTGTATTGTTTAAAAAAGAAATGCTTTGATATTAAAAAAATTCTGAGCGGTAGGTCCCTGGAACAGATTCAACGATGTGAAACAAGCTTATTTTTTCTCAGGATAATATAAACACCCTAGGGCAATATGAATGGTAACATTGTTATATTCCTGGTTGTGTTACATGATGTCTTGATTTCTGATATGTTTTGTTCCATTATATCTTGATAGAATGTAATCCAGTTTGAAGATCCTCGTGATACCAAAGGGATTGAGTTTGTCACCTATGTAGACTCCGTTGAAGACCCTGCTCCAGTCGATAGCTACTTCTTACAGGTTGATCCCAGCCGTGATGAACTCTACGTCCTACAACCCGCTGAACGCCTACCAGCTGGTGATTATTACTGGTCAGCAGGGCCTACATTCAGTGGACATCAGGTGGGTAGTGTCACAGGTTAAAGATGTGTAAGATTGATAGGTCAAAGGTCAATTTGATTCGATGTACCAAAGTCAAAATATATGTGGGATGGTATCAAAGATGGATTAGGTTAGTGTCATACAGATAGTTATCTCCTAAGTAACTGGTTCATGCATGGTCATTGATAAAATGGCATTAGTAGCACCTGTTTGTGTGCTGATCATATTTCAATCAAGGTTCAAACTTTTAAGCATGAACCAGTTTGAATTGATGATAAGAATTCAAAAGTCAAGTTATATATGTCTTGATTTACTTTTGTATGTGACAGTATTGTTTCGGCCAACTTTTTCATGGTTGCATGATCAAATATTTCTATACCATTTTAGTTTCTCTTTGAATTTGTTTAGAAGAACTTTTGAACTTTCCAGCTGTCTGATCCTATTCATTTCAACAATATCTGTTCATGCCATGTACTATTGCAATAAAATCGCCATTATGTTATCATTTTTATCCAATTTTTGTGTCACAATGTTAAACCTATGTTGCTTTTCAATTTTAACAAACTGTATGACATTTTAACATGATAATACATGGTAGAATTACCTTTTCATACAGGATTTTTACAAAAAAAATTAAACGCAACAAAAAAGAACTTTGTGGAGATGCATAAATAGTTTCCCTCAATTAATATTCAAATCTGTGATAGGAATGTAAACTTTAATTTTCTACCGAGTAGTTTTGAATAGGTACAAAGATTCAATTAGTTTCATGTAGGTTAGTAATAACAAGGTGTCGCTATAAACAGAAAGTGTTATGTGGGGGTTTAACAGGCAAATCTGGAATGTAGCTTTCTGTGAAAGAAAACTTTTGTTGAGTTGACATTTTAATTCAGAATGAATGCAATTTTCAGGTAGCAAGTACATTGAAGGGAGTAGTTTTAAAAAACCTTAAAACCTTGTACTTTATAACTTTGATCAAAACAAATTGTCCTTCTTTTTTTCGGGGGGGGGGGGAGAATTGGTGGTGGAGAGGCAGGGATATAAGGACTGGGGTGATATATGTAAGATCCCAAATCTGGAAAATAATTGACCTTTTATGCATTTGTAGTGAAATATGAATAAATATGAATATGAATACATTCAAAAAAAAAAAAAACACCTTCAAATCATTTAGGACTATCGTCTGCATGCACATGACTGAAAATTGAACTGTATTTTCATATTTGTCGTTGTTGCAGTTGAATGCGTATGGTGGTTTCTTGGAATATACTGTGAGATACAGCTATGGGGACAACTCCTTCCCAGTGGATACTAAACAAGACCTCATTCTCAAGGTACGTGTGTTGAAGAACTACTATTGCTTCTGGCAGTAATTTGTGAATGTGAGCATTAGCCGGGACCGTCACACCTTGAAAATGTATGCTAGCGTGGGAGACTGCTGTGTGAATACTACCGTCTATGCGCTCATAAATTAAATCTACAAACAATAGAAACATTAATGGTTTTATCGGTCATCTTTGGTAATGTTCAAAATGACAAGAAACATGGAGAAATTCTGCATGTGAATCAAGCCAACTGGCTCAACAACTTACGGTGTGTAATTGAAATTTTGGTTCTAGCCGATGAATTGGTCAATAAAATTGGGTATTTGTAAAATTTTTATGCATTAATAATTAAAATATGAAGATTTTTAACATAGATGCCGCTGAGTATGTCCTTAACATTTACCAAGTTCTTTTTTGAGCTACTGTCTATCACATTCAGTGAGATATATTTTCTTTGGTGTAAGCATGTAAGTGCTATTAGCAGTAAATCATTTGATTATGTATTTGACTTTTGTTGAGTATTATTTTGCTTGTGTGCCCTTAAAATATAAAAAAGTCAAACTGCACCAACGTACCTTCTGAATTTGGAGCAATATTTTGATTCTTTTGATTTTTGTTTTCCATACAGGGTAATGGTATTACCATATCATACAAGTTTGAAGATAATGCAGCACCTAACCAGTACAATGACAGGAGAGTTTATATGGTGGAGGTAAGGCAATAGGAGCAGAGCTAATCTTTGGTTCAAATAGGTCAACTTTTAGCAATTTTGTTAGAGCATCGCTTTATCCATATGGTGATCTGAAAACAAAAATCAATGCATGATTAGATTTATTTCTCAGAACTAGCTCATCTTTTTTTAGGAAACTTTCATTCAGGAGTTTCTCTTTGGCACCATCAGACCCATATTAAACATGTAGCCACTATGGGATCAATTTTTTTTCTGTCTCAAGTCCCAATTATACAGGTCTTTATGTACATTTTCATTGTAAATGGATCCTGAGATCCTAAATAATAGGCCTATATGGTTACCAACCTTAGAAAGAAGTTTTATGCAGGCGAGAAAATTACCCATTTCAAGACATCTGAATATGTTAGTATAATAATTGTGTGTTTCAAGTGCGAGTTGCAAATATTTGGTTTGCAATATGTGTATAAATAGGATTTCTATACTTTTTGATTGTAACTGTGGAGGCAGCCTTTTTACTTTGTATGTGTAAAAAGACTGGCTCCACTTGGAATGACTTATAAGATAGAAAAGCAAAAGACACAAGACTCAGGAAAACACTTGTTGATGGCCTATATCCCAAGAGGGATAGAGGTTTTAAGTTAAGTTAACTGTAACTATCAATCTAAACATGATTTCTCTCCTTATAGGATGGATGGACTATGGATACCCCTGGCCGTGGTGATGAGCCAGTCAACCGCCAACCATGCAGCAGGACAGACTTCATGATGGTGCTATACAACATTGAGTACTTTTTGATCCGGGCTTCATATCATTCCGTCATGTCAGACACAAGGTGGGTGGTAATGTCAACACTATTGGCACGGATTTAAATCTGGGAGGAGGGGGTACTCAGTACAAAAAGTGGAGATATGGGGATGTACTTCCGGTAGCAAAATCAGTTCAGTTGGTGTCTTAAAGGTCCTGGTGGATATGACACTCTTGGTGTCACTGACTTGTTATCAGTGGGGCATTGAGAGTTGTGACTTGAATTTGGTAGGTTGCATGTTTAGTGATCTTGAGCAATATGCTTCACCTCTTGTGTTCCTCGATCCAAGTGTCAAATAAATATGGACATTCTTGTATGCTTGGAAGGTAACAGACTTGCAGGAGGTGTGTTTTGTTACATCACAAATGTAACAAATGTGTGTATAGCCCTTGCAAATACAGTCTGTCCCCTGTATTTTACATTTCTTTGCAAATTTGGCATATCTGTGCATTTTTAAATTTTTGTTCAATATTTATTATCAAAATTTTGATGATAAAAAAGGGGAAATTACAGACAGAAAGTACAGCTCAAATGTTGGGTAATTAGTATGGGATAATGGGTCCTTTTTTTCTTAGAAATAAGTATTTTTCATAGGTTTTAACAATTTGTAAAATGCAATGTATGACCAAACTTGAGTTCCCCTTCATTTTGTGCCACCTCATTTGGGATTACTAGTGGTAATCCCATCTCTATTGTCAGGGATTTGTGCTGTGTCATTGGGGATTAAGAGTTGAAACCAGGCTTTTGTTTAAGATTTAGATGAAGTTCATTCCATTCAGAGAGAGTGATTGGTTAAAGTGGTTGTGGTACTAACCAAGTCAGGTGTCAATCTTTCTACTGATTGATGGATGTTTTAAAGAAATTTTACAACTGGCTTATTATAAATCATGTAACCATCTTTTCATTATTGGGTACTGTTATGAGGATATGAAAGATGAACTCTCTAATTACTGATTTGCATTTGCAGGAATATCTTATGTTTAGATTTGTTATTTCTTTTCTTTGTTAAAAAAATCTCTGTTTTTGCATAGTGCATTTAAAACTAAAAAACAAAAAAAAAGATATTTTAGCTTTTATTTTTATATTGCTAAGCAAGTTGTACAATGTCCATGTGTAATTTTATTAAAAGTTTCATTTTGTAATCTTGTTTGTGACCTGTGTAATATTAATCGTCATGTGCGTGCAAGAAAATCGTATCTGCAATGCCAATGGCTGCCATATGTTACATTTATTTAACATCTTATCACTAGAATGCAAATTTCCTTCAAAATTTCTACCCCATACGTCAGTGGCATTTGAGATGGTTCTTCAGGCGACACTGTAAAGAACCATTTTAAGGGCCACTGACCCAAGACTGGTCATTTTACAGTGAGCAATGCAAATTATTGAAAAATAGCAGCTATTGCAGATACAACTTTCTTGCACTCACATGTCGATTTATGCAGATAACTAGTTTAAAGATGGAGCTTTATGCAATTTTGTATGTTATCATTTATTTTTCCATAGCATCACACGAATGAAACTAGACTCAGCCGTGGTACAGAACACCGGACTAGACCGAGCTTACCTGGTTGAAGACTGCGTTTGTCCCGCTGGCTATACCGGATTGTCCTGCGAGGAATGCGCACCTGGATTTACACGTGTGCAGAATAACGAATTCTTGGGAACCTGTGTCGGATGTAATTGCAATGGATACTCCAGTCAATGTGATCCAGTTACTGGCAGATGCTTGGTGAGTAGCTGGGATAAGACATCGGGGAGTTAGTTAGATCACAAAATACTCCATGAAGCAACAGGTGTGCGTAAATTCAACGCCTAGTGTTACACCACGTACAGTGTCTGAATTAAGTTTACCCTGTGATTCAGGGATTCACCCAGTTCCCCAGGTTTGTTTTTCACCTAGATAGGTCTGCTGCGACAATCTGAGACATTATAAAGCAAACAAATAGGTCTATAGTTATGAAATAGTCAGTGCTTAATCTCAGAAGGGGACGTTAAAAATACAAATATCACATTCCAATATCACTGCAAACTTTACCTTTTAAAACTTAAAAGCCCTCTTTTCAAACAATTCTGATTAGTAATGCGGCAGTTGTATAGTTTGATCTTAGTTGTAAGTCAAACCTTTGTGGGTGGTCAGATGAAATTAATTTTTTAGACTACTTTTGCTATAACTGTTATGATGATGTCTTATTTGCTATGTTCACCTACTTTCTCTTGAATTGTAGGATTGCCGTGCCAACACTGAAGGCGATTACTGTGAGCGTTGTGCTGAAGGCTACTTTGGAGACCCGACTTCTGGCATTCCCTGTATGCCATGCCCATGCCCACTCACAAGTGGACTCAACCAGTAAGTCGAACAAAAATATTCTCTTTTGCTTGGGTCATAGTTGTTGGGTGGTAGGCTACACCGGGCCCAAAGCAACATGTTTTTTTTTTGAGAATTGTGCTGAAGACGACTTTGGTGACCCTACTTCTGTTTGCCATGTCCATGGCCAATTGCAGGTGGACTCGATCAGTGAGTCGAATCAAAATCTTTCTTTTTGTTTGATGGTGTGTGTGGGGGGGGGGGGGTACACTGAAGCCGACTTCTGTTAGCATTGTATTGTACTTTTGCGACCTTACATCTGACGTACCTTATATGCCATGCCCATGCCCACTCACTATAACCAGTGGACTTAAATTTTAAAAGTTGACAAACAATCTTTTCTCAGTCTCCCTACATGCTATTATCTGGTTTTTACATATTAGTATTGAAAAGGAGATTCTGATATTATGATTATATTCTTTTGCTTTCAGGTTTTCTCCAACCTGCTACTTAGACACCGATGGCAGTGTGACTTGCGATGCCTGTCCCAATGGATATGAAGGCCGCCGATGTGAGAGGTGAGCTTACATATGGTTGTAAACATTGCTAGAAAATTGCCAAGAAATAGAGATTGAAATGGGCCATTATCATAAGTACTGTAACACGCAAACTTGCCTTCTAATCTTTCGTCACAAAAATAAATTACGAGCTACATATTGATTAAGTCGAGGTGGTGCTATGTGACGAAATTATATAAAGTCAAAAGAAGTAGTTCTACTTTCAACTTTATTGATTATATTTATACAGTTATTAGCTATATTGTCAAAGTATCTGATTCTAGGACAATAAAAATTCAGAGTCTTGTATAACAAATGTTTATGTGCAACCCACACAGGTTCACCATGCTTTCCAGTCACACAAGAATAGCACTGCACTACGGATTGTATTTTGTTGAGTGGAAATGACGTGGCTTATTCCCTGATATTTTGTGATCGTCACAACTTAAGGATAAGGGTGCATTCAGATTTTCATGTTTTTGTGTAAATAAATTTGACTTATTTTTTCCCAGTTGAAATTATTGATAACTAATCAATGTATTTGATATTTCAGGTGTGCCAGTCAATATAACGGTGACCCAACCATTCCTGGACAACAATGTATCCCACAACCGTCCAATTTATGTGACAGAACTGGCACTGAAGAACAGACTCTGGACAGCTGTAAATGCAAGGTAGGAACGATTCAAAAGCTTAAAGCAGTGATCAAACTCTATTGATATGGGGGGGGGGGGGGGGGAAATTATACAATAAAAATTGTCAAATTTATCTCCAATTTGTGACCTTCCATTAAACTGAAGAGTAACTATCGGTAGTTTTATCATTGCGATTATCAAATCCATGTTACTTTTGTGTGTGATTTAACAACTTTGAACAACTTGCATGATGATGGGAGGTTTTTGTCTGTATCGGTAAAGCAACTTTTCCTATTCGTTTAGAATCTCATTTCATGATTAGAAATTCAATTTCTTAAGAAACAGCAGTGCTTGTGTATCTAGACATTGTGGGCCCTGGGTTGCATACATTCCTCAGTGGGTATCAAGTCGTGAGGATACCCCCCTTGTTACATTGTTATAAGTAAATCTTTACTAAATGAAATTTGTAGAGAAAGTTCCCACTAATTCCATATTGTTTTATTTTCTCACAGGACAATGTCATCGGTCCATATTGCGACACGTGTGAGCGTGGCTCCTTCTACCTAGCACCAGAGAACCCCGATGGCTGTATTACCTGCTTCTGTATGGGTGTGACGAGGGACTGCTCCAGTACCACCTACAAACGATCTCAGGTTTGGTGCCTTGATTTACAATCTACCAAGGCAAGTCTTAAAGGTGGATATGGATGCAAGGCATCTATGCTTTATTGGCAATACTATTGGCATCTTTTGCTTTGTTGGCAATTTTATAGGCATCTCTTTCATTGTAAAATTTCTTGATGTGTATTGTGACTAATTAACTACACTACACCTTATCTGATTTGTACATAGATGGCAAATTACTTCTTTGAACTTTTAATTGAGGCTGCGTTAGAGTGTAGTTACTACTAAATACTATTTTGACGTTTTGCTTAACAATGTGACAGAATTAACTGACTAGCCCTAAATTTTACTCCCTTTCCAATCCACCCAGCCCTTGTTTTTGTTTTTTTTATATCAAAGTTCAGCAGTTTAATATTGCTATTGTCCTCTCAGTGGCAGAAGTTATTATCCAGCCCTGTTATGTAACCATTATCTTTGAAGCTTTCTCTGTTGCCATAGTAAGTTAGCTTTCCCTAGATGCAATCCTCACCCAAGCTTGTCTGTAACTATCCCCATGTAGTGCCTTTTATGATGGGTAGTTTGTTAAACTAACAAAGATAACAAAATATCTTCACTGATCACCAAAATGATGGACGTCTGGCTTGCTGGTACTCTGTGTGATTTATCATAGTGACCAAGCAAAACCATTTGATTATGTAAAACAAATCTTTTGGTACTCAGGGGGTGGGGATGGGTAAAGTTTGTGCTATAAAGGATGTTGAGTTTGCATCAAATGATTTGTTACCATAGTAATAATTGTTACTATACCAACATGTTAGATAATCTTATGATTGTAAGTATTTTCCTTTTCATTATGCATGGCATTAGGAGCTGTGAGCAAATTCAAATATATCCAAAACATTCTAGGTCCACTTCAAATTCCATTTTAGTTTATATTTTCATGAACTTTAAACATTATTGACTTTATTTACTTGCTATGCACTCATGCCCTTCATGCTTTTAAAATAGCACCATGTTTTAATCACATCAATTTATATGATAATTTATGTTTATGATGCCAAAAATCCACCTTTAAGATTTGTATATTTCAGGTTTATGTGTTTTGAAACTGTATATATTACATTAAGCAAGCAACATATTTTGTGCTAGCCAACATCGGTAAGTTTTAAAAATATATCAACACTGTCTAGGTTTGACATTTAAATATTGAAAATTTCAAAACTTGTTTAAGACTCTAGGAACTCAATTGACTTAAAACACAGTGCTGTACATACCTAGTACATATATTCCAATGTTATATTTTAAAAATACCATTTAAGTTGACATTTTGTAATTTATATAGATTTAGAAAGCCCTCTTGTGCTCAATTAATTTTCGCATTCTCTTCGAACACATTTATGTTCTAATTCTCTATCAATATTGTTCTAATTTACCCTAAATGTAGATAATAGATTTCTTTCTGTCCTTTGATATTTAACTTGATTAGCCTTTGCTGGTTGTGGCTTTTCTTTTGATTAGATATTTATTGTATTTAAATTAATTCCTCTAAATATTTCAAAATTGTAAGTAATGAATTAATATTACAGTTTAAGTGATATAATAAGTACTATTCTTTACAGAATCACTTCAAATATGTTATAATAATCTTCATACCATTGCTGTCATGCTAGCATAAAGTAGTATTTTTTCACCCCACTTTTGGATTTGATATTCAATGTTTTTCATATTTTCCCACCAAATAGGTCGTTGCTGGCTTCTCACAAAGTACTAATGGTTTCACGCTGACCGATACTGGACGTAACATAGTGATTGACCAAAGCTTAGAAGTCAACCCACGCTCCAGGGAGCTGTCCTTCAGTCAGTTTGGAAGCTATCCGGAGGCGACTTACTACTGGTCACTACCGGCTGAATTCTTGGGAGATAAGGTAAGAAACACGCTGTGTTAGCTGTAGCTGAAGATGACACTTGCTAGAGTATCGAAAGCTCTCCGGCATGGATGCCTTTGGGGAATGAACGGAGAAAGAATAGGTTCGGTTCATGTTGACAACATAGAGACTAAGTGATTTAATAGCGATACACGTTGCCTGCCAACATGTTGAAAGTACGCAGTATGTAAAATTGGGCCACACTGAATTGTTTTTTTGAGAAACTTCAGTGTCCAAGATTTAATGCTGAAGTAACTTTATGACAGAAAGAGTGCAGGAAATCAATTCACCCTGAAGTTGCTCATCCAATATATTGTATACAATTTTTCTGGCATATCTTGTTGTGCTCATTTTCAAAGCTATTTAGAAACAATTTGTCAAATATTTACTGTGTCCGATATTTTACTCTTTTGTTAGTCCAGTTTATGTAATTTATTGTAAAATTAAAGCAATAATTTTGTGGACTTAAAAAAAATGATGGTGTAATATGTAATTTTGCCTACTCTTTGTATTTCAGGTATCATCGTATGGAGGTGTTCTTCGTTACACAGTGTCTGTCCAGAGTGAGTCCGGCGGTGTCTTTGCTCAGGAGCCTGATCTTATCATCTATGTAAGTATCTTGCTGCTTTAAGGGGCCTGTTAAGGCTTTTTTCATAAATGTTTTTTGCTCTGTTACTCAGCAACGAATAATTAGATTCAAATAAAAGTATACATTTCTAGAAGCGGATTTGCATACTGAACATGATGGTCTGGTAATTTTTGGACCAAAATGCGTAATTTTGGACCTAGGGTCCAAAAATCATGTTTTGGTCCCAAAATTTTACGGGAAAGCTAACTAAATTTTGCTTCGGTAAAATTTTTAACCAATTTAATTTTTAAAATCTAGAAAGCAATATCTGGGATCGCTTTTCTCAATTTTTTGATTTTTTTCTTAGTTTTTGAGATATCGCCAAAAATTGGTCCAAAAAATGTCAAAAATCCCACTCCTGACACCATTTTTGGCAAAATATGCCACATTTTGACCTATTTTTGGCAATATTTCAAAAAAAAAAGATAAAAATCAAAAATTTGAGAAATGTGTTCCTAGATATTGCTTTATAGATTCTAAAAAGTAAAATGGTCTAAAATTTTACCAAAGCAAAATTTAGATAGCTTTCCCGTAAAATTTTGGGCCAAAAACATGATTTGTTGACCTTTTTTGGACCTTAGGCAATAATTTCACATTTTGGTCCAAATATAAGCTGACCATCATGTTCAGTATGCAAATCCACTTCTAGAAATGTATACTTTGATTTGGATTTAATTATCCGTCGCTGAGTTACAGTCCATAACCCATTTCTGAAAATGAAGGGTTAATGACAGGGCCCTTAAATAAAAGTTGTTAGAATTTACTATATACCAATAAACATTAAGTCTGCCATCAAAATCTATCTATGATGATTCTTATACATAGCTAACGTTGAACTTTAAGGTATAATGACCATTAGTCCCTATTAACCTTTGACCTCTTTGTTTCAGGGTAATGAAGTGACCCTCATCTACAGACATCAGCGTACACCACTACAAGGACAGTACCAGTCATATGATGTCCGATTTTATGAGGTAAATATTTAATCAGATAAATATGAACAGAAAAATTGTTGCTTGTTGCGTCATATTTGTTGTGTAAAGATGTAGAGAATATCAATGTGTTGGGTGTGTGCAAAGGGTAGATAGAAGTGATGTGTGTTTTCCCAACGTACATTTACAATATTTGTATAATATCCTTGTTAATGTTCATGTTTTTGTTAATGTTTGTCCCTAAATAGCCTGAAGTTAACATGAAAATGGCTGCAGGAAAGGTATAGAAACACTGGCTTGAGAAAGAATATTGAATGTAGAAACACTGACTTGAGACAGAATGCTGATTTTATAATTCAATCTGTATTGCGACTGGTGCATAAGGCATGGGACTGACATTTAAAGATATGATTTTATAAAGAAAAACTACAGAAATCAAACCAAACAAAATTATCAACATCATGAAATAGACCAAGATATGAGATTTAAACTAAGTTGGCCAATCAAAACCTAAAGAGCATGTAATAAAGAAAATAATCTGTTCCAAAACCAAGCAGATCATCCAAACAGCAAGCATGCATTTGAAACAATAAGTGAATTCAGTTATGATCTTTCCAGAACAACCAAAGTGGTACATGATAAATGAAAGAAATGATAAAGTAACTAAAAGATACTTTGCTGGACTGAGTACTCGGACAGCATGGCATGACTGCATGAACATTCCATTTTCCCTTAGTTTATGTATACATTTTTTCTTGAATTTTTCAAAGGTATCAAATTAAATTTGCTCGTTTTCTGAAACATGCATTCATTGTAGTCAGTGCATGAAAAGCTGCCTGTATGAATTGTAATTAGAGCAAAACAATATAAGAATGTGACAAAACAAAGGCGCATGATGTAATTGGTCAATCCTAATTTGATCCAGTTAATGTTATGTATTATGAAATTACTTGCAATTCCAATTGAATACTTGCTAATCATTTACATTCCCCTAAAATTCACAAGCAAATATAAAGAACAACATCAAAAGTCATGCTCCCAAAATACAAATGTAGATACAGTAAACACTTCATAGATTACTATAGTTTGTGTGAGTGTATTGCTTGGCAACAAGCAAGTGCTCTTGAACAGTACAGTCAAGGATTTATTTAACTGATTCATTTATGATTGATCTGAAGATCGCCTCAACATGAAACTTAAGAGTTACAAATTTATTCAATGAGACCCTGAAACAATCTGCATCCGCTTTGGATTCAAATTTCCTCAAAACTAAGAAACTGGCTAATCGTTCTTGTCTCCAACTATATCTCGTTGTCTTCATTTTGAATTCTTATATTGAGTTTTACTTTTTTGATGTATTTCTAGCACTATTGGATGCGTCCTGATGGCCAGCCTGCTACCCGTGAGTTCCTCATGATGACCCTGGCCGATTTGGAGTATATCCTGATCAGGGCTACTTACTCATCTGTGCCTTCTCAAGTCATGTAAGTTCATTGTTCTCTCTTATTGTTTCTTTTGATTTTGTAGTCAAACTGTTACAATAGTCTGATGATAAATTAGAATACAATGAAAAAGTCTTTGTTTATCATCTAGGTGTGACTGCTATGTATACACCAATACAATAGTTACCAATTTTACTGAAATGAAATTCATAAATGTTCCTCACTTAGTGGTGATTTATTTAATCACATAATGTTAATCTCTTTCACAGACTTCGTGATGTCTACATGGATATTGCAGAGCCACGCAATACTGGACAAGAGACTGCATTTGCTGTGGAACAATGCGTATGCCCTGTTGGTTATAAAGGCTTGTCATGTGAGGTAGGTGACAGTGTTGATATTGAAAATGTTTAAACCATCCTTGATATGAACCCGGTGGGGGGGGGGGGGGGGGGGGGTGCGGCCCCGATATCTGAAACCCTAGTCTAGGGAACAGAAGATTGACTCAAAAAAGGGGGATCTAGAGAGCTGAAGGGACCTAAAGTTTGCTTGAAATGGGGGTCTTGAGAACTAAATTTCAAAAAATGAGGCTAGGGAACCGAAAGTTTTTGAAAGTAAGGCTTGCGAACTAAAGGTTGGGCTTGAAATGGGGGTCTAGGGAGAGGCAGACAAGGCGTGAAAAGGGGGTCTTGAGGGCCGAACATACCCGTATCACCTTTTAAGTCAGTGCCCCCCCCCCCCCTGGATATGAACTCACAGAGTAAATCCTTAACTGATATTTACTAGCAAAGCGACCCAGCCAGGGACCACCAGAACAATAAATGCCTAACCAGAAAAACAAGAAAAAGAATGTTTTTACTAACAAATAAAGAGTTTTGAAAATTGGGTTATTTAAAATTGTGTGTAGTTGTCTTAAAGTGTCTTTTCTAAGAAGAAAATGTTGTTTTCTATACTCAAGGTGTCATGGTCGATTAAATGCTACTTTTCTAACCCAAAGGTTCTTAATAGTCATTTTTAAAAATTGAAAATATATTATTGTGAAAGTTAAAAAAAAACCTGCACACTAACTCATGTTGGTCCTTGTCACTAGATAAAACCATGTGTTGCATTTTTTAAGCAAACACAAATTATTTTATTTTCATTTTCTCCAGGACTGTGCTGTTGGATTCACCAGAAATGAAGGCGGTATCTACCTGGGCTTGTGTGAACGCTGTCAGTGCAATAACCACGCCACAGATTGCGATCCAGAGACTGGTGTCTGCAGGGTAGGTTATATCTTCATTTTGATAACCTTTCCATTCATATGCATATTTAGAGTCAAGTTCCCTCAAATAATTGAAGACGTAAGGCGTCAATTTGCACCATTTGACACCTATTTGAGGGTACCAATTGACAGCCTTGTTGATAGGAGCATAATGAGAGAGAATGCCATGCCCAAGGACACTACATTTGCCTCAGCAGAATCAAACTTGATTCAAAGTAAGCTCTTAATGCCCAGTGAATGAAAGTCTTAACAATTTTCCTGCTGAAACATTAACACTGTGTAGTTAAAGAAATACATTGCAATTATGAGCATGACATGTTATTTTCAGGCATAGAAAAAGTATGTACCAAGAAACTTTTAGTCAAAATTCCCCTCAAAGATTACAGAATTATTAATTTCTCTTATACTGACCAGTATTCTTGATATTTTCTCAATCTTATTGCTTGGCTGAAGAATTGATTATAGAGCAGGTAAAATGGGCTTCATTTAAGCTTCTATGTATCTTCTAAAATGGATCATGCTTTCATTTTTATGATGATGTCTTTTATATTTTGCCTAAAATCATGTTTTCATTTTTGGGACATTTTGTGTCCAATTTTAGCCACCATTTAAGCATGTGTGTAATTTGATTGTGCCTTCCCCCAAGTAATTCCAAAAAAAATCTTGCATGTAAATTTCATTTTATTTCATTTTGGTTTATATGATTTCAAAAGAATAAATGTAAATTTGCATATACTTACTTC
>JXSR01S045750.1:0-27788 GCA_000969725.1 Ophiothrix spiculata
GACCTTTCCCTTGGGGTCAAAGGTCAAAATAAAGGTCAAATTCTTAACTTTGATCGATTTCAAAGGTTAAGGTGTCAAATTGTTCGTCTATAGGAACATGAAGTGACATTAAAGTGATTAACTCTTAGATGCTAATATTTGCAGAAGAGGAGTATATTTTCAGAAGAGGAGTACATCGGAAAGTTGAAAAATTCCCCCACGTAACTTACCTCGTGCCCTTGACAAAGGGCACAGTAGCTCTAGTTGTATTTGTTTTTGTTCTGTTTTATGATGATGTAATGTTTGTAATTTTATGATATTGAAATGAATTTTAAAAAAATTCTACCGTCTGTTTTTTTGCGATTGTCTTTGGTTGAAGAGCTATTTTCGGGCATGTGTCTTCATTTAAATGCTCACACATCCCCTCCCCCACATATCCCATCTCCTCACACACACAAGCACACCCCTAGTTGTAATCTGTCATCAACAATTAAATAAAATATATAGCTAAGAATATATGGCCTTAAAATGAAATACAGTTAGTATAATTTTCCCTATAAATATAATATTCATAATAAAACACCCCAGAAAACCAAGACAACTATTTAACTATAACAGGAAATCAAGGAAGACACAATGTAAACAAAGATGTGATTTGATCTCCTCAACATGGAAAAAAAAGAAAGTTTTCAAATTTGGAACATGATTTTTGTGTCAAATTTGATACCCCATAAAACTAGGGGAGAAATGAAGACAGTCCCCATAGTGTGAATCACTGTCTGCTGGAAGGTTCACTCACAGATTGACGGACTTGCTGTCAATCTTTTGTCTTCATGGCAGATTTTATTTCACAATTTGTACTTTGTAATAGGCCTATCATATTAGAATGTAGTGTATATATGTGTATACTGATATAAGGGTGAAAACATAGTGGGCCTCCAAACAAAATTTTCGCTACCAAACATTTTGTCGTGACATCACCAAATACTTGCCATCGAATTTAAAGTATGAACCGGTAACAAACATTTTGTGCAATGTATATGGGAATTCAATACATGTGCAATATAGCGCAAAATTTTATTTGGTCTCAACTTGGTGTTGAATTTATTTTATTTGGAGTCACTGGTCATTTTGACGTCATGACCAAATGTTTGGTAGCGAAAATTTTGTTTGGAGGCGGAGTATGTTTACACCCTAAAGCTTTTTAGTTAAATAAAGATCAGCTCGGGTAGAAATTTACAGTCCAAAGTCTATTGTTTGTTAACATAATAATCATCCCAATAAATAGTGTTCCTTTAGTCAATAATGACCATTTTTCCCAATCTGTATTTGCAAGCCAGACAATCTTCTGTCTCTCTCTTGATGGTGTCAATGCAACTAATTGCAATTTCTCACCTTAGCACTAAAAGTAAGCACTGCTGTGTTTTTTCTCTATGTCTTTCCTATTACTACGATTAAATATTGTTTCAGTCACCTCAAGTGCTTGTTGGGCCTAGCTACTTACCAAGACCCAATTCTTGAAGAGCATGGCAGTAGTTTGACCCATGGAGGTGAGAAAATCGGCAAAAGAAAAGGGGGCATAGTCCCGATGGAGTGAGTTCAATGTTTGATTACTGTATCTTAGGTGCTTGTCTTGACTTTTTTTCTTGCAATAAATGGATGGCACTATAATCATCAGAACTTAACTCTTGTTGAAAAGTGTATTTATTAAAGATGATGTAGTTCATTACAAATAGTTTTGTTTTATGTAACATTTTGAGAAAGGTTATTTCACTTTAAGAACAAAAATGTTGATTTTATAAATATCTATAGCTGTATGTTTGGCAGAGAATCTATTTGATTTTTGTAGTGATGCTGGTTAGATGATGAAGGGAGATTTCCACAGATATTGAATTGTGTTTATGGATAATTCCCGGGGTGGGGGAGGGGGGGGGGGGTATAATTAGTAGCTATAAATGTGGCCAGATCTGTTTGCACATTTGTAATATCATACAAAACATCATTTTTGGTATGAAATTATCTCATATTTTCAACAAATTTAGCTTTTGTGCACAAAAAGATTGACAATTTAAAATAATATCATGCCAAAATTTTTGTTTTAAATTACAAATGCTGTCTTTGATTAAACACATTCACAGATAGAGATGCCGACCAATTTCAACCGTAAGTCCTGCAGTGTGTATTTTTGACCCAATTTCAGTAGAATCCATCATCTATGTGGTATAATAACTCCAATACTCACAATGCATCTCATCTCTGTAAAGCCATAGGCTTCCCCTATGGAGGAAACTAGGGCTATCTAATGAACTCCACATAGTCATAACTGCAAGGCTGGCATTGATGATGGCTAGATCTCAACATCACCAGCTCCTAGATCCTACGAGTGTTAAGTTACACACTCCCTAACTTACACAAAAAAGGAACCCTTATATAAATAGGGGATATTTCGATCGAAAACATAGTGGTATGATCAATGAAATTAATTTTGTTGTGGTTAATAGAAAAATAGCTATTTGAAATAGGTTATCATCTGAACTCAATTTGATTATTTCTGAGCTGAAAGGGGTCTACTGATGACAGCTAAATGGTGCAAAGTCAGTGCATGTTTTTGAGCACCTCCATGATCAAGTGTTGATAAGTAGCTTGTGTCTTCCAGGTATGTGAGGGGGAACTCCAAAGGATTCAGCTTGCTTCTTTGTGCAAGTTAGGTTATCATGTTACATCGAAAGAGGAAATGTGAAGAGGTGGAAGCAATGCATGATGGGATATAGTTAGAGGGCTCGTGACCTGAACTCTCTATGAAGTAGGATTTGCATTTTATGCTAATTTTGTTGATAGGGATTTTATTCTAGTGATAAGGGTCGCAAGATTGAAGCTTCTTGATTTGACTTGAGGATAGATGCGGTGGATTTTGATATTTCTTTACTGGCTTGCTATTGATTTCCATCACTAGACTTGCTTTCAGTGATTCTAAATTATGTAACAGGTTATATAGCTAATATTATTATTATATCCACCATAGAAACTTCAGACAAGCTTAAAATCACAAATGATTCTTTTAAGTTTTATTAAAAGAGACATTTTAATGGCGTTGATCAATAGTAACATACTGTCAGACATTTTTTACCAATATTTCAGGGATACGAGATCTTGATTATTCTTGTGAAAATGCATAGGACTCCAAATCAGGGTTGAGGTTGCAAGTTTGATCCCTTGTGAGCCTATATCACACTTTGTGGGATAAGACAATCAAATTAGAAATGAATGTAAATGGGTTTGTTATTAAGGTGGCCTAGCACAGATAGAATTCCTCCATTTATTTTCCTTATTTTTTGATATATGGTGTTGTCTCATGGAAACAAATAACAGCACGGACATGTCAAAGTTGGTGTTGGTCATGCTTTGACTAACCGAGATTTATTCTCTACTTTCATCATAGCCATATACAATATTAATTTTTCGGTAATGTATGATATAACTTTTTGTGTGATAGAACACTTTTGTACTCTCCAGACAGCACAGACTGAAGAAAGACTCCCAGACAGTCCGGTCTAGGATTCTAGCTTTGTAGTACATTCAAAGATCAACCTTTATATCTATCAATAAATTGATAATTATTAAAAGAAATCAAATTATATAAGATGCAAGACAACATAGTCTTGATCACCAATTTTTTCAAGGTGTTACACTTTCCAATCTCCACAGAGATCTTAGATTATTATAAATGAGATTAATATAACTTTTGTAGTATATAAGAAACTGGATGTAGCGAAAAAGAAAGTATTAGACAGCTCGGTCTATACAGAGACTTTTAATTAGTCAAAGATGCTAGACAGCCCGGTCTCGATCTTTATTTATCCGGAATTAGAAGATAAAATAAAACTCCAGATCTGAAAACCAATTTTTCAGAATAAGAAAGTATTAGACAGCTCGGTCTTTACAGAGACTTTTAATTAGTCAAAGATGCTAGACAGCTCGGTCTCGATCTATATTGATCAGGAATAAGAATCTATATTTTTTCCAATATAAACTTGAGTATAACATATATATTAAATGTTTGTCAATGTCTTTTGCAAAAGTACATGTTATGGCCAAAAACTTTAAAATAAAGCTCACGTTTACACAATTATTTTCCTCACTACGGGAGTGGAGGGTGGGTTTTTCACAACCTTCTCGATTAGCTAATAAAACATGTTATGAGCTTTTATCATAATTCACTCTCCTTTCCTACAATGCCCTTTGCTGCCTGAATGAATATCAATAGCCACCTTCATTGACAAACAATCATTACACCAGATCAGCATAAAGAATTTAATGACCCGCCATAAAACTGGCTCAGAATTGGTAACTGGCTGTTCACACTACATTATTAGAACTGGGAGTTCACATGGCATAATTACTGACCGGGTTAGCCTTTTTCCAACACCATCAATTTTACAAAGTCCAACTCTCCCTCGGATACCTCAGGCAGAGTTGGTTTTATTTTTCCCATAGACAATCTTGTTTTCATTTTTGACAAGCATCATGAAAACCTATTTTCATATGTGCTGATCACATTTCTGAAATAAAAAGGGGGTCACCGACTTATTTTTTGACAAAAATCCATCTAAAAAACACTCTGTTTTACCACTTGTTACCATTGACTTCTATGGTAAAATTAAAATAGATAAGACAAAAGCACTTATAATTAAAAAACGGCTCAATTTTTTTCTCTTTTTTACATGCGTTTAGGTCCTTATATAGTTATTTAAAATTCCGTAATAAATAAATTTGGTCACTGACTTACTTCTAGAAATATTAAGCAAAATTAAGCATTTGGCATTTTAGCAATGACTTATTCCTTAAGCAATGTGCGCTTTGAGCCCTGCACCGTCAGGAGTAACATGCATGGTATTATGCGTGAATATAAAAATGACACACGTGTAAGATCACGTTTTATTAAAGCGCAAGATAAAGTACGCTAAAAGCCTGGGATAAATACTTTGAAATTGTGTTCAACACTGCTGATAGCAGTTCACTCATGTCTGACACCGTTTCTGTGCTAGGCCACCTTAAAAGAAACAGATAGCAAGATCCTGTCCATGTCTGCATTTTGTGTGTTTAACCCTATATTTGTGTACTTGGTGGTGAGCATTATTCTATGTTAAACATGAGGAACATAGAATACCGCTAGCATCCCAGATCTTAATGGTGTTTCTATAGGAGTTGTACACCAAAATAAGTAGTCATGATCTGGTGTAACCAGACATTTTCATATTCATTGAGGGGTAAGCAGGCAGGAAGCAAAATATTCAGCTGGGCCAATATTCGCAAATAAGCTAACTATGTGAATTTTGAAGGTATCTATAAACAAGGCAATTTTAAAAGGATGCCACTATTTAAGCAGCATCTTACTATGTAATAGGACATCAATCAATCAATCAATCAATATTTATTTCTACAATCTTTAAACAAATAAGATTAAACTTATTTAGAGAGGACAGTAGTACCGATTTAGGCCTGTGAGACGGGGACAAGGACAGGGACTGGGACAGTTCGAAAACGTGTGTTCAATATTCCATACATGTTTGGATTAAGTTTTTTTTAGTTGGGTCCAAAAACATTCAAAGATTTGTTAGCTTTCATTGCTTTAATGAGTGAATTCCAGTTTAATTTAAAAGGCACCTTGAAACACCCAAGATGTATTATTTTGCACCTTGTCCACCTTTCATCTGTACTATGTTCATCCATCATGGCATTATACAAGATGATCTGTATACAGAACATCCTGTCTTTATTTAATAAAAAAGATAATATAAGTGTTGTAGACAGTACGAAGACCCTTATACTGTTTAAGATAGAGCCGAGCGCATCCGCTGGAATTTTGTAGCCGTCAGATATGCAAAGGCACTTTGATAACAGCAGGGTTCGGCCATGCACCAGTAAGTAGCCTGGCCTACTTTTGATCATCAAATAAAATGTTATCATTTGCTTTATCAGAGGGGAAGGGGAAATCATCAATATTGAATAAACAAGTCCAAGAATTTTCTATATTAAAAGGTGTTTTATTGATGTTTTGAGAAGGATATAAGAAGAGAATGAATGTGTTAATGATATTTTAAGTTGATGTGGAAATTACCACTTTCATTTGGACAGCATTTTTTTATTTTTTATTTCCTTCAAAAATACTAATTGTTATCTATTTCTAATTAATTATTTTCAATCTTCTTTTCAAATAACTTTCTCCTTTCAAGTATACAAAAATGTTTTTGTGTATAATTTTCCTGCATGAATTTGTATGAACTTAACTTGAGAATTATGCACATTATGCACATACCCAAGGTATAAGAAAACATTTACAACGAAAAAGACCTTTTATATAATTACAAATTGTTAAGAACGTTAAGAAATAAACTTAATTTTCACTGTAAATGTGGCTGCCAGGGGACTTTCGAAGAGTTTCTAAGAGGAGGTACTATGTGGTAGCAACATACCAGATTGTGCTACATTTTCCAAATGACCGCCTCCTTTAAAAGTACCCCCCCCCCCTCCCCGATGATTTAGCCCGAGTCCAAAATCTTGTCTCAATCATATATATAGCTGCTATCAATCATAACATTTCTGAATGTTTTGTGATGTCATGTGTGTGACCCAGATTTATGTCATAAATTCATTACTGAAATGTATCAGGGAGTCAAGCAGTATGGAACGGTTCAAATTGGACAGGAACATCCCATTCAGTGACTATTTTCCTATATTATCTATATCTAAAAGTAGGTTACTACACACACACCATGACTGAGATTTCATTGGATTTTATTATTTTAATTTCACATGTGTTTTGTGTATGAAAAAGCACTGCATTTTTAAATAGAGAAAAAATAAAGGGTTTAAATTCAGAATCAATGGACATGATAAAATCTTATTTTGCATCTTATTTAGGTCCAAAAACATTGAGGGCGACTGAGGCAAGTACTAAATTCCTTGATTTAAGATGAGGTTACTTCTGTCCTAGGGTTTCCAGAATACGCCCGGGAAGTAGTGATGTCATAATTTTGGTATTAATATAATGTTTGGTTCCAAACAAACGTGGTGGACAGTTTTACCACATGTTAAGTCTATGGGGAAAGAAGTCAAGACTCCTATTTGATACCATACCATTCGTCTAAAACGAAAATAAGGGAAAACATGCTGAAGGTTGTGATCACAAGCCAAAACGGGATCCCTGCCGTTATTTTGTTTTCCAACCGAGAAAAATCATTCTGATTTGTATGTATTTTCTGTTAATACGTGTGATCAGTGGAACCACTCAGGACATGATCACTTGTTTGGAACCAGATCGCACGTGTTGGGCTAATTATCATAAATGTGACGTCACTACTTCCCCCGGCGTATATGCTAACAATAATCATTGAACCACTGACCAAATTGATTGTCAGACAAAACATATGCTGGATCATGGTTCGGATCAGACGTACTATCATAGTTAGCCATTTAATTCAACAATCGTTGGATGGTAGGGAATTCCAATTTGTTTCATGAATCAGTGGTGTGTCCCAATTAAACATCCGTGTGACATCTTCAGTTGCCAGGTGAGCCATACCAGAAACACCTAGAAATACCACTCAAAAATCCCTCCTATGATTGACGTTTATGATGGACATAGATCTCTTCTTGACCTATTTACTGGTACAAATTTGTGCATTTTTGCAGTCATTGTTCGCTCTGTAATTGTTGTCAGCATTAGTGTGTCTGGTATGAGTTGAATGATTTCCTTCGATTGAACATTCTGTAATGTATGGTGTGAGGTTAACTAGAAACATGCACATGTTGTCTGTTTTACATTGTCTCATATATGTGATACTGCATGCAGTATGTAGGTGAAAAGCCAAAGGGGCAATTCCAAGTTCAGCAAAATTATCTCTACAAATTAAGTCTTTGTATGGTTTTGTTGGTTTTTACCCCGTTTTTACATGATGATGCTCAAACTTTGCATGGTTTTACTGGCCAAAACATTGTCATTCTAAATGAACATTTTCATTCTAAATTTTCCACATGATGTAAATTTTTTACCATCATGCAAAATACTTAAATGGTTTCAAATGCTTAATGACGTGTATGCATATGATTGTTGTAACATGGAATTCTACAAATGAAGATATTGTAACTTTGCCATCATGTCTTGTTTCCATGGGACATGCGTGGCATAGCGGAAAAGTTCTCGACTGTTAATCACAGGGTATTAAGAGTCGTGGGTTCGAAACCGGTGCGCGGCGTGTGTAGTGTCCTTGAGCAAGATACTTACCCTAATGTGCTCCTCTCTATCCAGGTGTCAAATGGGTACCGGCTTTCTTCAATGCTGGGAAGGTAACAGACTCACGGGGAAGGAGGTGTGGCGAACCCCTCACCGCAAATATAACGATTTGTGGAGTCTGGCCCAAATGCTTTGTAAGAGAGATGGGCACTCCGACCTGTGAAATACAGGCCGTCCCCTTTACCTTTACCTTACCTTGTTTCCAGTAAGATTTTTTGTACAGGTTGTAATGAATGGTGTTAGTGATGAAATTTGTATAATTAGCAGACCTCATCACATTTTTGCATTTCAGATGCTGTATTATTGCTAACATTATTCATGAAAACCTGTACAAAAAATCTTACTGGAAACAAGGTATGATGGGAAGATCCAGATCACCGGCGTGTCCAGGATATTTTCCTGCGGGGGGGCTAAGAGGGGCTTTCAGTATTTTGCGGGGGCTTGAAGCCTAAAAACATCAAAAATTGGCTGATTTTGCATGATTTTTAAGAAAGTGCGGGGGGCTTCAGCACCAAAAGCCCCCTCCTGGATTTTTTACTAAAACTTTTGTGGGGGGGGGGGGGGCATTCTCCCCTTGCTCCTACCTGGCTTCTACTGCTACTGCAGGTGATGCAGCAATATCATTCCTCAATTTATTTTTTCCTTTCTAATCAGTATGTTTCCGGTAAGTTTGAATAGTGCCGGTTTATTGTTTATTTGATCAAATATTTGTGGTTGAAAGTTAAAAGGTGCTTGATAAATGCTAGTTGAAAACATACAAAAAGATAAAAAAAATGAGTTCATATCACTGTTTTGAATATTATAACGTGCCTATTGTCATACTGACAATGTCTGAAGACATTATGAATGTATTTCCGTTTCTATATTTAGCTTTATGTTGACTAGTTTACAACTTCGTATCGGAAAGATAACCTATTAAATAGCGTAATTCATCTGTAAACAAGGTCTCGTAACATTTGAATAACATATGGCTAAGGTTATCTAGATGTAATAATTTAAGGGAGATTGTGTCATCAATGTTACCCATTTTAAAGATGACACACACACCACCGATGCATAAGATGTCAGATTTTCAGGAAAAAATCAATGTAGGGATCATGGGTGAATCATGTCATAAAAAGATTTGAAAAATTTTACTCTTACAAAGAGTAAGATATAGCTTGTAAAGAGTGAATTTTTACTCTTTTGAATAAAGATGCAGTAGTTTTACTCAGAAAGAGTAGAATTTCTCTCTTCTATTGAGTAATGTCCAAGAAAGAGTGACTACGTGGGCGCTTGTGGTCTAGCGGAACAGAGCAGGACTCATGATCAGAAGGTTGTGAGTTCGAGCCCCGCTAGTGCCAACGTGTTGTGAACCTGGGCAAATCACTTTATCACACTTGCTTCGTCGACCCGAGCGTATTGGGGAGCTGTTTAGGGGGGAATATCACAACCTAAGTGCTGATAGGTCTGTGCCTTTGGTCATTGGCCGCAAATGGCATAGTTTAAGGCGAAATGGTTCTGACGATTCCCTTGTTACGGCGTAATAATAATGGCCAGCGCTTTGTATCCACTGGAAAAGGTGCAATATAAATGCCGGAATTATTATTGTTAACTCTGTTGTCTGCAACCACAATGAGATGCTCTCATATGCAATAAGCTTAGCCTTAGTTCTAACCCAAATCTAAAACCTTAACTCAATTGTTAACCCTGTTGGTTCTCCGTATAGTTGCAATGAAAATTTAGCATCCTTTTGATTTCTTGTTTTTTTTGATTGGTTATAATGTTACCTGATCTATTATAAATAGAGAGCTACTGGTCTTTACTAATATAATAAATTTATGATATTTCATAACTATATATTTTCGTTTTGTTGCATAATTTGTGTAATTGTCTTGAATGTTATACCATAAAGGATATCCAGTCCAGATTTAGTAACAAATCAATGTTATACCAAGGAGTTAACTTAAGATCTGGAATTTGATTGATGAAGTATCTTATTGTAACATTCCATCCTTTTTTTAATTGATAGAAAATGTTTCTCTCTTATATCTATGTAAATATATTTTTTCTCATTTCCATACAACTCCATTGTTCAGTTGATTGATGAAGTATCTTATTGTAACATTCCATCCTTTCTCTCTACTCTGTGGCCATTGCATTGTGTATTGAGAGGATGGCATATATCTTATTTACAATATTTATTATATGGAGACTTTTAACAATTATTTTGCTAAATAATCACAATCAAATAATCATAATGAAACATTCTGTCCTTTCTTTTGACTCTGTGGCCATCGCATTGTGGAATGAGAGGACAGTATGCTGAATTTATGATTTCTTGTAAATTTATCATGTGTAATTTATTTTAGATATTTGGAGTCTGGGACCCGACAGGCTTAATGCTCATTTCCCAGTCCTCCTCCACGATGTGCTATATACAGTTGATTGTACTATTTTTTTAATATGATGTTACTGTAATTTTGCATGTGGAAGAAATAAATTCTTATGTCTTATGTCCTCCCATGTTGTGCCAATCTGGACTGGATATCCTTAATGGGTTAACATAAATCTTGATGAAGATGCGAAATGGTGTGGGTACGAGGGGACTCGAGGACCGATACTTTTAATTCTTCCCATTTGTTAAGAAAATAGCTTGTGTCAAATAATCTTAAAATCATTTTGTGTTCCAAAACATTTAATTCAAATCATTGAATTTCCCATCATCATTGAGATAGCCATCAAGTTAAGAGAAAGTCATGTTCCAAACTAGCCAATTTAATGAGTGTTTATCTAAAATAAACAGCAAGCTTTCCCCTGATATTTGCTCATTCATCCCATTCAGTACAAGTACTATTTGCCAACACTTCGGATTCACCTTTGATAAATACATTGTTTGAAGAAAAGCAAAGAATCTTTAATTAGAGGCCCAATATATATTCCAGTCTCCTTAGCTTGTTCAAATTGATGTCACGTTGATGCAAAATAGACATCGGTTAGATAAGAATTACCTACGGGATACAGGCATTAGGCAAAATATGCATGCGGATGAGCGAGGAAGAACCTGTGTTATTCTACGGTATTTATTGGATCTCCCTTAAGACTTTCCAACAATATTTGTACTTGCTTTGCTACATTGTATGCAATGGGATAGCCAAAAGGCTAATTTAAACACATTTTGATGGGCAATTTGATGGAATTACTTTAAAATTCTTTATTTAATTAATCAACTTAATTAAATGGAATAGTTTTAATAACATTTGATAAGTGGTACATGTAAACATACTTGTTAGATGGTGGTTTGGTGTTTTACAGAGCTTCCATACTTGTTTTCTTGCTCATGAATGAGGCCGAATGTATTTGGGTTGCGTTTTGACGTCACATACCTATTGCGCCTTAAACGCGATAACTTTGATTTCAAGATACAAGCTTAATCACTCTAAATGAAATGGTCGTGTTCTAATTTTAAACACAGAAGTTGTTCAACTATTTTAAGTTTATTTTAAAGGTATATACTGGACATATTTAACCTTATCTTTTATACCCAGCATAAAATAAAAGGTATATACTGGACATATTTAACCTTATGTTTTATTTCTATACCCAGCATAAAATAAAAGACCTACGAAACACTTAAGTTTCATGAAAAATTGTAAATTTAATCCTTAAAGAATGACAAAGATGATTTTTCATACTCTCAAGTATGTGCATGATAAAAGCCTTCAAAAGGTCTACAAACATTAGCAATAAAAGCAAAACTCACTTGGAGAAGCACTTCCTTTCAAACATCACAAATGTAATTCCGTGCATACTTTGACCGTCGTTAACTTGTTCTGTGTACTTATTTGATTTTAGCGTTATTGAGGGGACAGGCAAATGGCACACATTCGACAAATTTTCACTTAAAGTTTGTTTTTGTCTGTGCAAAATTCCCATGCATAAGCACGATACAATATCATTCAATATGATTTGTTTATTTGCTGAATTCATACCACAACCTTAAGGTGACTTGGAATAGGCTGGGTAATTTTAGCCAAAACACAGTGATGAGGATGACTTTATGCGATGGCACGGGGAGACATTAGCAAACCTAATTCATTGATTTCTACGGAATTTGTCAGTTCAATTTGACAACTGTTTTAATGGCAAAGATTTTAATGGACTTTGGATTTAATGGAATATTTGACAAAGCTGCTGGTCGTTTTTAGCCGTAATTGATTGAAGTGATTTTTAAGGGTGGTAAGGGGTAGGGGCTGAGATGTGAATTTGTTCTGTTTGTTAATGCTGTCACCTAAAAAGGGAATGAGGGGTGTGGGAGGGAAGCAGTATGCAAAATGACAAGACCTTTTGATCTTGCAAAAATCTAATTTTATTTTTAGGGACCATTCACAAACACCTATAAGGGAGGGGCAGAAATCCCCCCCCCCCCTTTCAACCTCAAAAAAATTAAGGGCCCCCTTTTTTGTGACAAAAATTAATGGCCAACTCCATAGAAAAGCATGTAAACTCAATATTTTTTCAAGGTCCCCCTTATGAGGGTGAAAAATTTTAAGGCCCCCCTTTTGCATCAGCCCCCCCCCCCTAACAAGTGTTGTGAATGTTCCCTTAGCATCTTGGTTATGGTCTTGGGTTGGTCGTCTTCTTTTTTTGAGGAGGTGGTTGGGGTAGGAAAGTTGTGATTACATTAGCTAGTGTGAAATTAGCCAATGAGGAGACAGGAGTGCAAAAGAGCAGTTCATTTATTGTTGTGATCATAATTATTTTGACTGGGTCATAAGGGCAGTAACACCTACCCAGGGCATCAAACTTAAAAACCTTATTGGCATATTCAAGTAAAAAAGGATGAAAGTAAATAGATGTATATAAAAAAGTTTGTCATTTGTTATGAAGCTATAGTATATATAAAGCTAGCCTAGAGCAACCTCCCATAACATTCACTGTAACCTCAAGTTGACATGTACAGAGGGGACAGGCGAATTACTCGGCTCAAAAGTTCTGTGTACACATGCGCCCTCATACTAGACACGATTTGAAAACACCTGATTGTGCAATAACAAATGTATGAAAGAATTAATGATTTGTAACGCCTGTTGCAAAAGCTTCAGTCTGTCAACAAACGGGCTTAGTCAAACAAGTTCACTCACTGCTTCTTTTCTCGTTGCTTGGTCGTCTTTACAAAAAGTCTACAAATGGAATTCCATAAACTTGAAGTTTGTTGAACACTTCGGCACTAAGTTTTGTGGGAGTTTCTTGCTGAATTTTATTTTCATAATCTTATGCTTAGGGGTTTGTTTGTGGGGTTGGTATTTTTGTACTGTGTCAAACTATTGCTTTGCACAAATGAGTCATTCTTTTGGGTAAGTAAAATACTCCTTTTTAAGACTATATACTTGGTGAATATTCTTTAAATGGTCTATGCAAAAACACAGGTGCAACCTATGTTATTTATGGGTTTGCATGATTTTTGGTGAAAAGAGTAGTGAAAAATTGTCTTGATATGGACCCTAGTTCCGATGAAAGAAAGAATTTTTAGGCTAATCGCCTAGGATAACCCACGAAAGCCTGTAATGAAACAATTTCCATTGGGGTCCAAGATCTTAATCAGTTTTGAATGCCGGAGTACCTGCAGAAGAATCTGCAATAGTGAGCATGGATTGAAAACCAAATGCACATACAGCGCTGGAACTTTGAATCGAACCCGAGACTCATTTGTGCAAAGCTAGGGAAGTACCGCTGCGCTAACGTGATAAAGGTCCCTCACAAAGTTATCTTCTTTACAAAACTAACAACAGAGTCAAATCAAAATTATGTGATGGTTCTCGACTAATCACATTCTCGGTAACTAAAGAAGTATATATCTGAACACTTTAATAAATAAGTTGAATTTTGAAAAATTGTCTTTTAAACCAAATCACTTAAATATGCATGTTAGAAATGAAATATGAAATAAATCATTACCAAATAGATTCATGAATATGCAAAGCTAGTGAAATTTAAGTTGCAAACAGTGTTGCAATAAATGTATCATTTGTCAAACCATTATTTAGGATTACAATTTTGTCCCACTTCCCTCTGTAATACCTATCCCAGGTCTTGCGAGAGTGTAAGCAAAAGTAAGCTTCAACAAAGCTGTAATTCTTCATAAATTTAAGTGGTGGTGTCATAGCAATATTAACAGACATGTTAATAATAAAAATTGTTCAATAATTAAGTACAATATAATCCCGATCTAAACGAATACTAATTAAAATTATGTTACAACAGATTAAAGGTTAGGATGTTCAAGTTAAAACTTGCCCTATACTCGAACTTGCCTAAATAAGCTTCACTATTATGAGATGGTGGTGGACTCCATCAAGAGCTCGGGATGAGAGAAAACAAGTGAGAACTCGTTCATAGTGACAAACAAGTGTGGCCGGCTAAGCCTCATCTCTATGATGCTTATACAGTCGCTTTTGGTCCATCCCAAGATTTTTTGTTTTGCAAAAAACCTATTTGATATGATTAGTTTATTTATAGGATTAGTTGAAATGATTAAGTTTTTGTGGTTCTGATTTCCCGATTTATAAATAATTGGTTTTGATCAGGAGATATTCATGTTGCTGTTAATAGGAGACTACAAAGTATAATTGAAATTATAATAATTAGATTTAATGTCTATGTTATGTTGTTCATATGAAAATTTTCACTTTGAATTTAATGTTGGTAATATTGTGAGATAGTTAGTTAAATTATTTATTAATTACTTTAATGCCTATCTTCACAAATTGATATTAAAATTCCAATCCCAAATAAATTATAACATGAAAATGTTCGCATCTCCAAATTAATGTTCTTTAGTAATTTTTTTTTTATTGACAATTTGTTTAAAGAAATTTTTTCTGTTTGTACCTTGTTAACCAGAAAATGTTTTTTTTCTCTCACAGAAATCATGATCAAAAGAGCATCAAATGTCTTTTCTCTTTTTTAACATGTATTGGGTCCATCACAAATTGTATATATTGATAATGCAAAGTCAGATAATGAAATCTTAATGTAACAAAATTACCATTCAGCAAAATAATGATTTCATTGTAAACATTCATTGGGATTAATACATAGTACAAATATCATATTAAACTAGCTATAACTGTGTCAAGAAATGAGTTTTGGTACAAATTAAGTGTTCTTAATCAATCCCCATATTCACAATAAAATCCCTGAACTGTTATTGATGCGGCAGGTGTAAAAGACAGAATGCAGAAAAGACAGAAAAGACAGAATTGACAGAAAAGACAGAAAATGACCAAAATGAGTTCTAGAGTATGGAAGTGGGGAGTCTGTTTTACCGGTATAATTAATGAGAGTCAATATCAATAGTAATACGAGGTTTACAAATTGATGAAAGTTGGTGGAACGGGGGCAACGCTGTGATGATAATATCTTCAAGGTCATTTTCAAAGTCATACAAGGTTTACATGCAAACCATTGTTGTATATTGATAAAATTTGTCACATAAGGGCAACGTTGGGTGAGAATTTTAAGAACATTTCAATTAATTTTTTTAAAAAGAAAATAAAATGTTGGCTACTATTCAAATCATAACACATGTACCGTAATATTTAATGTTTAATTACTTTAATAACACATTTAGATCCACTAAGCAAACAAAAACGCTATCAAATTATTCAAACCAGTTCCAGAGTAATACCCCACAGAACATGATAGTCCCTGTCTGAAAAGAGCATTGTCTTCAATGAAATGACCCTCCCCGACCTAGGTGCGAAGTTGCATTGCTGGGTTTTATCAAATCAACATGGCACAATGACTGGAGATAAACAATATTGCTTATTTACACAAGGAAATTACCAGCTTACATGATGTAACAACTTTTCAAGTTTGACTGCACTTGAATGGTCTTATACTAGTAATTTATATAATAAGGGATAATGGTTATTTTAATTTTTAAACAGTAAACATCACCATTTTGCAGTATTACAGAAATAAATGTTTAGTTGATGAGATAAAACAAACAAGATCAATTTTTGATTTATGCCAACCTTGAGAACAGCAATTTGTTGTATAGTAAAGAATTTGCTGGAGATTTTAAAACATGCACCTTAGTGTGGAGTCAGAAGGAAAAGGCTGCAAGATGTTATGAAATTATGAACGTTCATATACTTCTGAATGTACTCATTTTTAAACTCCACCTGGCAGTACTCTCTTTTCTGTCTTTTCTGCCTTTTATGTTTTCTGTCAATTCTGCCTTTTCTGTCTTTTCTGCATTCTGTCTTTTACACTTGCCCGTTATTGATGTCATTGAATGTTATTGAATGTGTCATTTTAAGTCACTGACTGCCACTTTACAGAATAAATTGCCTAACTTTTCCTCATCATAATACTTCAAAAGACTGACCAAGATATGCAAATAATTATTGTCAAGCCCAAACCTTGGCCAGTCCCCGATAGCACTTGAAATGTTTAAAAATGAAAACCTTTTATATTTTGTGAGGTCAAAGATACAAGCTGTGCCCCGGGCATCCTAGTTTGGCAGCCAGGGCTCTTTGGTCCCTCGTTCTCTCCCCTATGCATGCTCCTTTAGAGTGACTCTTGTATTCAAAAATGTCGGCCTCCTGTATGGAATTTTGGTCTTTTTTGTCCTGCAGCAACTCAGCCGTTCTTTTGTACTTTTTCTGCAGTGAATTCCAAACAAAACTTGCTCTAACCGCCATCTCTCTGTCAGTCAGTCACTCACATGCCTCTGACGTGACCTCTTTTTGCTCCTTTTTTCCCCTCAAACTTTGTTTGGGATAATGATAAGGAGGAGAAATCACATTTTTGTTGATATTATAGGGGTACTCACAAAGGCAAGTCTTGCACAGAACTGCAGTTAATTGCATTGTGGGATTTGTGTGTAGGGGATATTCAAAGTTTTCATCCTTTTTTGCGTTGATATTTTCTTCCCTCTGAGGGTATATTTGGACCATTTACTCTTCATTTTTAAAGCTGAAATGTTTAATTGACACACAATAAAAGAAAACAAAGCATTGCGATATTTGAAAGTTATTACTTGACTTTAAATTGTCCAGTCCCTTAGCTTTTTATGTGTTGAATAATCTGTGCTTCTTAGAGAAGATGGTAAGTCAAAATATAATGAAAATCAAGTTATCAATATCTTCTAGGAAAGCCTTTGCATCATCAGGGGCTGATTTCACATCTTTTGTTCATTATGTTTGCTTTTAATGTCAAGAAACACATTTCACCAAGACTTGTTTTGTCACAAAGTTTTAGCGATGGTTTTGGTTGTGATAAATATCTTGTATGATTATGAACATCCGCAAAGTAGATAACCATTGCAAAATGCATAAGTTATCACAAATTCTCTATATCATTTGATGTTAATTCATATGCTTGTGTACATTTTCAATACACAGGCTCAGTTGCACAATTACTCAATAATTATGGCAGCTCAAATGCAATGATTTTCCAAATTTGTGGTAAAGATGACATTTGTGATTAAAATAGACATTATTTTTAAGAGCGGTCTGATCCCTTCAAATGAAAATATCCTTTAAATCATGATCACAAAATTTGCAATAGCCCCATCCTTAAAGATCTCAAATATTTCATTGTCATTGCATGATGAAGATCAAGGTGCAAAACTATCACAAACAATAATTGGCCTAAAGGATCTTTTTTTGTTTGTTTGTTTGTTTTCAAAAGTTTTTCTAACTAACTACATTGAAATCATTATGATAAAATCTTACCAAGTTTGATAATAAATGGGGTAATTAAAACTTAAAGAGATATTTTGCAATGCAATAAGATCAGAAGCTCACAAGGACAAGTATCTTGTCATTTTTCTTAAGGATGAATTATATTTGACTTAGCCCTATTTTCACTAAGATCTTCAATTTAGCTATCGTACTCATGTAAATTTATGGGGAAATAAAAATGCTGGCTGATACTCCCCCCCCCCACATATAGAGTGACCAATCCTTGTATATTGTCCTATCATAAAGTAGTACCTTTTACCTTTCATACCAGAACCTATAGAAAGCCAAGCGTGTTGACCCATGGGGCATTAGCACAAGAGAATTGGCACAACTCTCTCACACGCTGATGCCGCTCCTTCCATCTTCAAGGTGTCAATAGTAATTGGGCATTAAACCAAGAAGGGTGTTAGCGAGACGTGCTCGGAAAAATCCTGTGGACTTCTGAGACAAATTTCTCTGTGCTTTGCATACTGTTTTTGCCTTATGTCGTCTTCTCAGATTGTACAAGTAATTTAGAAAAGAAGCATGTCAGAAGAGCATCTTTAATTATTTAGTTTGTCTATTAAAGATAATAAATAAAAGCTTTATTTTGATATTTTTTGTGTCTCTTAAAAACCAAAACGTATGTATTGTTCTATCTTTCTCATTAATTTTAATTTTCATTACTTTTTTGTTTCTTTTTGTATAATAAAGAAACATTAATTTTAATGTTTTTTTGTTAAAGAAAGGTGCCATAATTTTTCGATGGAAAATTAAATTTCTGAATGTTTACAGTATGTACGTGCTTTAAAGAAAAATAAATCTGTTTTGCTTGAGTTCATATCGATGCTTTTAAATGATGACAATATAGTAACAAACAAATTGAAACGATAGTTTTCACTTTTTAGTCATAAATGGCCAAAAAGTTGCAAGAATAATTGCAATTATTAACACTAACTCCCAAATGCTTCTAAAAAAACTATCCAAGTCAAAATATGTCATACCAAATTGCCACATTTCCTGTTGGATCCGAACCCCCTACCTCTCGCATTTTAATCCAGTGTCCAGCTTTGGCAAGCCAACGAGTATGGACTGCCTCGCCAGCATATATCTATGACGTATTTGGACTTAGCAAAATTTCTTTAATTTTGCTTGTTGGAGTTTGAACGATAGAGACGGGTCATGGTTAATGATAATGATAACTTTGTATTATCTTTTCATTTAGTCATTGTTACTTTAAGTGATGTGTACAGTTAGTATTGTAAAACTGAACTTGCTGATTGATTCAGATGTTATCATTTTTTTTAATTTTTATGGGAAACTCATCCAGTCTTAAGGTTCTATAAATTTTCTGTTGTTATGAACGATTGAAAATAATGTTATATGTCAGATGCATCATGAGCGGTTTGATCTAAAATGGTAAATCGCTATACAAAAACTCATTTATTAGTAGTTTGTTTCTTATTTATCAATATCAATCCACTACACATTCACGTTCATTGATAATTTGTAGTTTTGATGGAATTTTAGAGTACAAGGACGGCATTTTCATCAACTTGTCTGAAAATCAATGATTGTGACTTCAACAGCTCTGATATACCTGGCAAATGATGTATTGTGATGCATGCTCATCATGATTCATGACAGCACAATCCTCACTGGAGGAAATGAGCTCCCTTGGAGTGTGTATTGAGAACTTTGTCTCTGGGAATTGAGGTAGTGCTGATCTGGGAGTATCAATGCTTACTATCTTGGTGCGTGTGCTTTCCAATTGATGTGAAGAAACAACATCAAAGGTAAATTTAGGATTTTCATCAATGAATGAATGAAGTTGAGCAATTTATTTACGCTTTTCACCAGTCCATCTTATTAACCCTAACCCCACTGAATCTCACAATATCCCATTCCACAAAGTTAAGAAATTCGCCTAAGTCCAAATACGTCATAGACCCGAGTTAGCTATGATCACGAAATCGCTGCCATGGCAGCGCCTGCTCAGTGGCTTGACATAGTGATAATTGGATAAACCCGTGATTTTTGACTTGCAAATTTCTGAGGAGATAGTTTTTAAACGAAGAAGTGGTCAAAAGTGTTAGGGTTAATGAAGAGATGTTGCTATGTACATGTACTGCAAATGTTACAGTAGTGGTATGAGCCTGTTGTTTCTGCAGCAATATTTTGTACCCACTATACACTTAGTCTCATCAAATATGCCACAATAACGATGAGCAAACAGATACTTAAATCTACCCAGTGAAATTTTGACCCTTGACAACATATATTCAAATATTCAAAACTTAATATGTCTTTAAAAGATTCTTTAAAACCCCATGTTCTTAACCCTTTCAAAATAAATCTCACCTTTGTAAGTGTTGAAAGAGGTGGGATATTAATGAGGACTGAGGATGTGAGAGAACCCTGTTAAAACCCGGGAAAATGTTTCCCACTATGTTTTTGAGGAGATGTTCAATTTTGTGAAATTTGATGGGGTTAAGGAAGTTGCCCATTGTACACAAATCTTGATGCAATAAAATTTTGAATTTAAAAAAGATAATGACATTAAGTTAAGCCACAGGTGTTATTATAGCAAAATTGTGGACACAAAATTAAGATAAACACTGAAAGTTCTGTCAGTTTCTCCTGATTGGTTTTGAACAAATAAATCGTGCAAATCTCAACAAAGGCATCACTTGGATATCATTAGATGTAATAGCATTACATGAGTCAATATCTGTTTGGATGCCCATAGCATGATAACATTGACTTAAGTGTGTAAAGTGAACAATCCATCTTGGTTTGATGATGAAGAGGTTAATGTAGCGTGTGATCACCGTTATTGATGGCCAGTCGGGGAAAGAGTTTATTATATTAATACAAGGTTGATTCATTTATGCTAGATTGCACATATGTGTCAAGCAAGATGGAGTAGATCAAATCAAGTTTGTGGAATAGTAAATAAATGGCATTGTAGCTGATTTGATTGCTTGCTGGTCGTCCAGGGTTAGAACTATTACGTTGCCGCTGGCCAGGTACGTGTTAGCTGGGGTTGATTGTCTGGTCAGTCCATGCGTTATGGATTGATACAATTAAGTTTATTAACGGTTTAGTAAACAAACTGGTCATTGGCTTGTAATTTGTTGTATCTTTTCACACAGGTTTGATTAATGTGGCAATTAATTACGTTGAATGTGTGTCATTTTGGACATCGCATCTTTTGTGAACAAGATGTATCGAAGTGTGTTCTGGCAATTCAAATCCATGTGGTCAGCATTTTTGGTTAGTGTTCTGGAGTCGATATGATGGGACAAAATATGTATTGCTCAGTTTGTCACTTACATCTGGCATTGATATCCGGAGGGGGTTTTCAAGTTGGGTTTAGGTAGGGACATGCCTCTGGGAAAATTGAAAAGCCACCCACTCATTCAAATACCACTCATCCAAGTACCAAAATTCTCAAATTTTGTGTCAAATTTATTAAAAAATCACATTTTCTCCCAAATTTGCATTATTAATCCCTGATCTGCACCCTTTATCTGCATTGCATTAAGAATCCATTCAGCATGCTGTGCCAGCAGCCTTAGTTTAAGTGCCATCAGCCTTAAAAAAAGGTTTGAACCAAGCTTCTATATGGAACATTTCCACACATTGCTACCAAACTGAAGAGTTTTTGTATGCTTTGGAAATGTCAAGCCTATAGCTCACAAAACTTTATAGACTTCTTTCATAATGCATTTTGAAAAGTACTGAACATACGGTATCCTGCGCGATCTAACATTGCCATGTCACATGCTAGAATATTAACGGTTGATCATGCAGGATACTGGTATGTTCGGAAGTAGTCTAGTGCAATTTTCATTGTTTTGTGAAGTGAACAGATGATGCTCGTGATGCATGCATGGCAAAATAGCGTCTTCCTTTTCGAGGTCATGGTGACAACTACTTATGCAAGATAAATTGTGTTATGTTTTGCCTGCAACGCTATATTCTTATATCAAAAACTAATTACTGGTAGCATCCCCTCAAGTCGTTGCTTAAACTAGAGTATTCAGTTATTCATGTAAAAGAAACAAGGAAATCAAGAGACATGTCTACTGACATGTTAAGCGATGAGTTTACTCCAGCAAATTTGTAGGCTATGCTTACAAATAGAATGTTGAAAAGCTTAAGTTTCAGGAAACAGTTGCAAACACAAGCATTGAATCTTATCACGGCGGTGGAATTTTGCACCTGGAGGCCTTCTTCCTTCATGAGTTGCATAGTCTAGGTCCTTTGTCTGCTGGAGGTGTTTTTGTAAAATTTCACTTGTGAGCTTTTTAGAATAATAAATAATACAGGGGCTGTAACCATTTTTATGGTAGAAAACCACTTGAGGTGAGTATGGTTTCATTACTGTGAAATATTTTGTGGAATAATTATGACATGTAATCAGTCATTTTGTGTAGCGAAGTTTGAATGTTTGACTCTACGATTGGATCTACAAATGAAAACCTGTACAAGCGAGAGTCCCTAAGAACTATGAAGTGTTCAATGCAAATAGTCTTCCTTATTTAGTATCTAATTTTTTTGTATAATAACGGAGACTGAAAATTGTAGATGCCGCTTTAATTTTGCCACAAAGAACATCCGTATAATTGTTTCACTTTCTCAGTCAAGTGTTTGTTATCCATCAAAAGAATGGCACAGAGTAACACTTGGTTCACCTCAATTATTTTATTCATGACCCATTTAACAATTCAATTTGATGCCATTAATTTATACAATAACACCAATTAAACTTAAGTAATTGGGTTTTGTACACACTATTATAACCTCAACAATGTGCCTGCGGCATTTCTGTTTTCCCCTTTTATTTTTATTTAACGCTACTTTTATTATCCATTATAATAAGCATTGCATGTCAAACTTTCAATACAAAAATATGAAAATTAGCGAAAGCAGAAATAAAATACATAGTTTAAATATATGTTTAAAGGGATATTAATGATCCACTTTTCATCCTCAAGGTCACCTCTATCAAAATTGTTAGAATCCTTGATCGGTTTATGTTACAATCTCCAAATGATTCTTTCAAATGTGCCTGCATTTTTAGACAGTATGGGGATTTTTAAAATGCTTAAAAGCTTATAACTTGAAAAGGAATTGTCAGAATCAAGCAAAAACGTTCACAGTACATTTATTCTTCTTTTTATTTAGCTAGAAAATAGGTGAGGTTTTCATTGCATCAGAATAGTGAATTGCACCTTTAATGCTTAAAAACACTTTTATAAAATGAAATAAATCAAATAAGTATGGCCATTCACAAGAAACATCCAGGAAAGTTGAGATTTTTTATTTTGAGATACAGGGCAAAATACATGTAAAAGTCATATTCTGATGAAATTGAGATTTTGAAAGAATTTAAATGTGCATGTTTTTCTGAAACTCCTTGCAAATACAAATTTTCAGTTCAACTCTATTTGTTCATGTAGTTGTATTGTTTTATTGTTGATCTATGCGATTTGTGTGATTTCCCTGGTGATTTCTTATAAAAATAGTAAAAAAATAAAGAAAAATAAAAAAAACCTTCATTTCAATTAAATTGCATTTTCTAGATAGCTGAATTGAAAATTTTGCATTACATGGGAACTTCTACATCAGTTTAATGGCTTATTTATTTTGATATTTCAAGCTTTAAAAAGTATCATATAAACTGAAGAAAAAGGTTCTTTTGGAATCTGTAATGAAACAAAATTTACAAATGGTTGACATTTCGGTGAACGGTAATATACATTAGGCAATAGTGGAACTTTCAATGTTTTTGTTAAGTTAAGGGGTGAATATGTTTGTGCTGTATTGTTTTAAGGAAAATTACACCCAGCTACAAGGGTCTTAATGCAATACCTTTTATTCAAGATGGCAAAATAATTGATCACATTACAACATAGAAACAGGCAACAAATTCATCAATTTGATCTATTGCCATGCTTAAATCACTGCCAGTTTCCTTTGCCTAACTACTGAAACAAACATTTATTTTTCATAAATGTTACTTGATCAAGAAGAATGAGGGGGAGGAGGAAATTCAGTTTCCAACTTTTTAATTTGACACTTTTTCCCTTTTAAATCCTTCATTTTGCATCATACTATGAGTGAACTTAAGATTTAGTTACAGATGTAGAATTTCTAACAAAAATCAAAGATGTTTTAATAAATTTCGTTTTGTGATTTTGTAATGTGCAATGGGTATAAAAGAGTGCGTCTCTGGCCTTTAAAACCTGAATACTGGGATTGCAGTGCCCATGATTAACATCATTTAGATTTATCTATTAATGGTAAAAAGGTTGTGTCCTCTTGCCCCTAGATTTTAAACTTGCAAACTCCAGCACTGCTACACATAGTCCACATTGAATTAAACCTGGATCACCTTGTCCTGGGTGATGCACGTCTTTTTAGTTATTTTATTAACTGTAATCTGGTGCTTATATGAACCTCAGAATTTTCAAAATAAACAATTTTATTTTGATCCATGAGCCAAATTACAAACGAGATAAATCCATATTTTGCTTCTAAGCATGGTACAGGTCATCCCTGAGGTCATAAGCTCATCCACCAATTAAAGTGGGTGTTCCTAACAACCTTGTCCATCATAAAAAACACACAAAGACAATGATTTTAATTAGTGGCATTATTTGCTGCCTATGATGGGAGACAAGTCGGTATGCCAGTGCCCTCAAGGTGTCGTCCCTGGCTGGAAATCGAAAGCAGACTGCCAGACTCCTGTGCCAGACGACGGTATGCTGCTCATCAATGCGCCGAAATAGATGTGAGGTATGACTAAAAAATTTTATGAAATTACAAAGCGTAAGTAAAGGGAGTTCATCTGCAGTTAAAGGGACATATCCAAATTTAATATCAGATTAGAACAGTATTTTAAAGCATTTTTGATCATGATGAAACAGACATGCGACTCCAAATGAAATAACTTCAACACCAAATTAAAACAGATTATTTCATTTTGAAGTGTGGGGGGTCCGAGGGCAAATTTTGGGGGGGTCCGAGGGCAAATTTTCAAAACCGTGGGGGGGACACCTAATATTGTGAGGGGGAACACACAAAATAGTGGGGGGGACGTGTCCCCCCTGTCCCCCCTGAAATGACGCCACTAAATTGCACATGTGTTGAATTGAATCAACATTTACATCTCGTCAAATGTTTGGTACCTGTCTATAATCCTTTTCGATCATATTTATTTGGTGATGTCACATCCAAATGTTTGGTATTAAAATGTTTTTGTAAAGCCTGGCTATAGTTTGGATCTTTGCTACTGGCTAAGAACTATGGACAGACATTTACAACACTTTATTAGTATTTAGTGTGGGTATAGAATTTTTCAGGTACATGCTGTGCAACATAACAAACAAACCATCAGTGTCTATAGCCACTAATGATGTCATGGTCATCTATTCCATGACTAATGCAAGCATCAATGAGAGTCTTGACCCTACCCTTCCCAAACTTTCACTCTATTCACTTTGATCTGGACACAAAAATCCATCTAGGCCTATATCAAAAAAAAAAAAAAAAAAAAAAAAGAGAGAGAGGGAGATTCATGGCCCTCTAGGTGGAAATCCACTAGTTTTAACTTGGGCAACAATAATATAATGTGAAGATTCACTACTTTAATATGTATAAAGATTATAGATAAAAATTAGTTACTAAAAATGAACTATATCAAGCTCTTAACAGAGAATATTTGGGCCTAATTAACAATGAAACAAGCAATGCAACAGTAAACATAACAATGTGATTTCAGTTTTCTAGACCAGTGGAAGCAAGGCATGAGGGATATCTTCTACTATTATAGACTACTAACATACAGGAAATGGTGGTGAAGAAACCAGAAATTTTAACTTGCTAATCAATGTCTTGTCTTCTAGACGAGAAAAAAATAAAAAGATGAGACAAGACAAAATAAGACACTTCTTGTATTAAATTTTTGAATTAACACTGGTTTTGATATTCTGTCAAATATCAACCAATTTTTGTGCAAGTTGTAATGAAACACATAGCACAATTAACAGATCTCATCCAAAATTGTGCATGTCAGATATGTTTCATTACTAATAACCTGACTCCAAGAAGTACTCTGGGTTGTTCCCCCTGATCAACCGTACCCATAGCATGAGCTTACGCCATACACACACATACAAGATGCCAAAGTTCAGAACATCAAGGTATGGAAATAGTGCAATCCCCCACCTTACCAAATTTCTGAATTAATTTCATTTATTACTTGCTCGTTCTATAGCAGTGGGATAGGGAGGGAAGCTGTTGCTGTTTTAACTTAGTCCACATGATTTTATATTTATATATTTTCTTTAGATTGGATGCTGGTTCATTCAATCTTCTAGTGCAATATTTCCATTTGATGTTCTAATTTATATTTTTTTTATCATATTGTAATTTGTATTTTCCATGAATATTTAAAAGTTTTATGTGTATTTTGGTGTATTACCCTAGATGTGCAATTTTACATGTTTTTAATATGTTAATATAATATTTGTGTAAAAATACCACGTAATTCAGCAATTTTGCTGCAAATTGGTTTTAATAAAATTGAATCTTGAATCTTGAATCTTGAACCTCTTATTATAACCGTACAAAAAATCCTGTAGGAAGCTAGGCATGATGGGAAGGTCCCGATATCTTCCTTTGTCTAGGGTAGTAATCAACTTGTTTGTATAAAACATCTATCATCTGATTAAAAGATACTGAAATGTCACTGAAATGGGTCGCTTTATAAGAAACATTTTATGGCTCATCCTAAATTTTGTCTTTCAAGTTAGTTGGAAATATAAAAAAAGTTTTGTTTCATAATCACCTCCCTCAAGATTTGTATAACAGTCTAATAAATATGGAGATAATATTTCTGTTTGAAGTAACTTGTTACTGCAAGATATTTTATATTTTATTTCAAGAATCTAAGAAGAAGAAAAAAATAAAGAAGTGATCTTTGATCTTCCATCTCTGATTAATCATTTCATCTCTGCGATTTACACTTGTAGATTTAGTTTCATTGCTAAGCAAAGCCGCAGACCTTAAAAATGTAATGTAGAGCTATGAGGTATGAGATTATATGAAAAGGAGTTATGAATGATTGAATAAAAGTGAATCTAAGTGTGTTATTTATCGCCTTCATTAATAGTTGAGTCTTTATCTTGTCTTCATTTATCAAGTCAACTTTAGAGGCATCAGTGTCATACCACGTTCCCCCGGTGTGTTTTTATAGGCATCAAATAAGACTCATCTCATTGATTTTCATTTGTGAATTCAAAACAAGACCGATCTTGAAACATGTATAAATCAGTAAGTGTCTACTTTAATTACCCACTCAGTATGGCTATGTGATAGGGTACGTAGTGGAGTGTTCTACGCCCTGCTGTGGTGTAAATGACGGAATATAATGCAGTAACAACAACATAAAACAGTGTCATTGTAGACAAAATATGTATATATAATGAAGATATATTTGAATTGTCACCTTTTGAATGATAACTTCAGGTTGTATTTGATATTTTCTTTTTGTGTATTTTCCTCATGGGGTTTTCCCGATATTTTGATGTTGGACAGTTTTTGTAACTTGCAGAAAAAGTGGATTTTAATGTTAGGTACACATTTTTCTGTATACTTTGACTCCTTGTTGTTTGTTTTTTGTTTCAATAAAGAATGTTGTAAATTTAAAGCACTTTATGATGCTGGGTGAATAATAGTTTATAATATAAACAGAAAAGACATAATCTTAATCCAATTCATTTTATTTGGGA